>CM046474.1:34021773-34152720 GCA_025506415.1 Flaveria robusta | reverse complement strand
GTCAAGAACGTTGACTCTGAATGTGACTTTTGATGTCAAAGTGTTGGCTTTTCAATTTAAAATTTGTTAGGATATTGTAACAAGTTTCGCATAAACATTTGTTAATATGCAGTTTATGTATTGATTTTTGAACTTTACGATAGTAGTCATAATATAATATCTCAAAAAAGAGCAAAGTTGACTTTGAGTATTTAGGTCAAAATACTAACTTGAAGATTTGAAGATTGTTGACTTTGTTCAGAAATCCTTTCAATTTTAGCACCAACATATCTCTGACTGTAATTTATGTCATGCCTTTTACTGTCCTGCTTCTAGTTGTCTCAAAACTTGTAAGAATCCCATACAAAATTTGACCTCAGAGTATGGTGCTTTGACTTTGACCTTTAAACTCCTGAAAAGTCAAAACTCATGAATATTGCTCAACTCCATGGTTCTTGATTTGCAGATTGTTCTAGCACTGCTAAGTCACAAAGAAACAATTAAAAAAGACGCCATCAACAAAGCTGGTGAAACCGCCCTTGATACCGCAGAGAAATTTGCACGACCCGATATCGCAACAATATTACGAGAACACGGGATCATGAATGCAAAGTCGATGAAAAAACCGCCACCAATGACCACCACAGCCCGGGAACTAAAACAAACCGTAAGTGACATCAAACACGAAATCCATGACCAACTCGAGCACACACTCAAGACTCACAAACGCGTTAAAGGCATTGGCAAACGCATAAACAAAATGCACCATGAAAGCCTCAACAAGGCCATCAACTCCACCACTATCGTGGCGGTGTTGATCGCGACTGTAACCTTTGCTGCAATATACCAGCTCCCAGGACAATACGTAGACAAACCAGACAATATCCTGAGGGATAAAACCTTAGGAGAAGCAAACATTGCTGCAAACCCTGAGTTCTTAGTTTTCTTGATCTTCGACTCGGTTGCTCTGTTCATATCACTGGCGGTGGTGGTGGTTCAGACGTCGATCGTGGTGGTGGAACGACGGGCTAAGAAGCAAGTGATGGCGATTATCAATAAGTTAATGTGGTTAGCTTGTGTTTTTGTCTCCGTCGCGTTTCTTGCTCTTTCTTTCATTGTTGTTGGAAACGAGCAGTGGCTGGCGATCGGGGTGGCGGTTATCGGGTCAGTGACATTGGCGTCGACACTGGGAACAATGTGTTATTGGGTGATCATGCATCGGATCGAAGCTAGTAACTTAAGGAGTATTCGCAGGTCGGCCAGGAGTAGCAAATCGCTGTCGGGGTCTGTTTCTGTACATTCAGATTCAGAGAATGATGATTTCAAGAAATTGTATGCTATCTAATCTGTCTGAAAACAACCTCTCTATTCATAAGAACGGATCCCAATGCATCTTTTCAGACTTCATCAATAGCTCTGCTATGGGTGTGATTTACAGTTGTTTATATGCTATCTGATTTCTCTTTTTGCATCTTCTTTTGGTTGTTGTATTATCAACTGCCAGTTCATATGTATATATATTGGCAGAGAGAGGGAGAGAAGCCATTGATGTTAGGAGATCATGCTTTATGCATTGGTTGTTGTACTCTTTTTCTATGTGCATTGATGGTTGTACCCTCTATTGAGGTGGGGGATGATGCTTTATAATGAGCAGATGATGGTGTTCCTAAACATTGTGTTGCAGTATTGGGAGGTCTTATATAGTAGTTTATGCTATACATGCTATGTTTGGGACATTTTAATTCTATTTTTATATAATGATAATTAGTATTTAAATATGATAATCAACAGTTTTAAAAGGGAAAGGATCCGTTTTTATATGATAAGGTAAGTTAAAAATGCTATAGAATTGCAAAGAAAACAATACAAGATGAATAAATAAACTACCTGGATTGTGTGTATGAGAGAATAATTAACTTAAGATGCAAGCAATACGAAGAGGAGGTTTGTAACAAGGTGAGTGTGAGTGCATGTATTTTGTACCTTAAAGACTTATTTTGTTTCTTATATAGAATAAGGTTTTGGAAAGGTACACTATTAGAAATCATGCTAGAGACGGTGTATCACTCATGAGTCATGTCATGACTCTTGACACTTAGTAGTGGGTGCAAAAAATATTTTTTGATATAGGATGTTCAAACTCGCCTGTTATATGTTGAAAAGTGATATTCTCATGTATTATCTTTCTTGTAGATAAATATATTAACTTTTGAATGTCAAAGGGTATATTGAAAGGACATGGACATAGACATGAATTTTTTTTATAGAAGTCTAAATTTGTAATATACAAATTTATTGCTGCGAAAATAATTACAATGATTTTTTAGAAGGATAAAACATCCTCCTCAATGAGTGAAACAAATTATCCATTTAAAGCATGGATTAAATGAATAGTCTTGACTTGTTTTCTTCATAAAAAAAAAAAAAAAAAAGTTGCATCTATTTATAGGAAAACAGAAAAACAAAACCAAATTGAGCATCATGTTTTTTTTTGGGTGTGAATGAGATGAATCAAGCTCTCCTAAACTTAAACTCCACTCTTTTACATCACTAGTTATATAACAAGATCATAAAACTCATGATTTAATGTTTAAGAATAATAACTTTAACAACGTATATCTCATAAAGTTAGTTAAAAAGCACAGAACAAAATGTGGCTTTTGATAATAAAAAGTTATAATTTTCATGTTTATTTCTAAAACTAAACAAATCACAAGAAAATATTTTGGTTATTATCGGTTAAGGATCAAACCAGCCTTTATAAACTTGAAGTATTGTACTAAAATCAAAACCATTAACACATATACCGACGACCAATAACCCGACCGATTTCACATATTTCGTGTCAGTTGAGGCGGGTCGGGTCCTTTCATGGGTTTTCCCATGATCGACTCTTGATATGAAAGCCACGATCCCACAACTACCTACCAACCGGTATAGATCCGGTCTAACCCACCCACATAGATGATTAAGATCGTCCACGCTGTCAACCCAATCGATCCAACGGCCAAGATTAAACATCAAAATAAGCACCTTGCAATAAACGGCTCACATCTTCCGTTATACAATCTCATTCTTTTAAGTTTTACCATAAGCTGTCACCTCACGCCAAATCCCTTTTCATTTCTCCACGCTTCCACCACCGTCCTCCGCCGTGCGCCACCACCGGAAAACCCAAAATGAGGGTTTCACCCCAAATTCTCACCGCCGTCATCGCGCTCTTCTTCCTCTTCACCGCTCCGGCAACGGCGGAGATCAAATCGCTCAAGATCCGATCCGACAACCGACCCATGATCCTCTTCGAGAAGTTCGGATTCACACACACTGGTTTCGTCACCGTCTCGATCTCCTCTGTTTCCGTCGCTTCCAGTTTGTCGCATCCGGATCCCTCACGCCTAGGGTTCTTCCTTCTATCGGAAGAATCGTTGATTCAAGTGCTGTTGGAACTGCAACAAAACCCTAATTTCTGCGTTGTTGATTCGAAATTCATCTCGTTGCTCTTTACGTTCAGAGATCTGTCGCCTCCGCCTCAGTCTTCGTTCAACAGAACGTACCCTGTGACTTCCCCTAACGAGTATTCTCTCTTCTTCGCTAATTGCAACCCTCAATCGCTCGTGACGATGGACGTCCGTACAGAGCTTTACAACACCGATGATGGAACTAAGGATTATCTATCAGCGGGGCAAACGCAGCTTCCGTCTCTTTACTTCATATTCTTCTTACTATATCTGTGCTTTTTAGGGTTTTGGATCTCTTTGTGTTATAAGAACCAGAGATCTGTGCATCGGATCCATCTGTTGATGGGTGGGTTGCTTATTATGAAAGCGCTTAACTTGATCTGTGCTGCGGAGGATAAGCATTATGTGAAGGTTACAGGTACTCCTCATGGGTGGGATGTCTTGTTTTACATATTTCAGTTTATTAGGGTTGTGCTTTTGTTCACTGTGATCGTGTTGATCGGTACTGGATGGTCGTTTTTGAAGCCGTTTCTGCAAGAGAAGGAGAAGAAGGTTTTGATGATTGTGATCCCACTTCAGGTTTTGGCTAATGTAGCTTCTATAGTGATTGGGGAAACAGGTCCTTTTATTAAAGATTGGGTGACATGGAATCAAGTGTTTTTGTTGGTAGATATTATTTGTTGTTGTGCGATTATCTTCCCTATCGTGTGGTCGATTAGGTCGTTGAGGGAGACTTCTAAGACTGATGGGAAAGCTGCTAGAAATTTGGCTAAGTTGACTCTGTTTAGGCAGTTTTATATAGTGGTTATTGGTTACTTGTACTTTACAAGGATTGTTGTTTTTGCCTTGAAGACGATTGCAGCGTATAAGTACCAGTGGGTGTCTAATGCAGCAGAGGAAATAGCCAGTCTTGTGTTCTATTTGGTAATGTTTTACATGTTCAGGCCGGTTGAGAAAAACGAGTACTTTGTTCTTGATGACGAGGATGAAGAGGCAGCTGAGATGGCTCTAAGAGATGAGGAGTTTGAGCTTTGAAGCTGCATGTTGAGGATCCCGTTTATTGTTTTATCATTGATACTTGTCTAGGTGATACTATGTGAGTTGTCAACTTAAACTTGAAGTAGTTTTTTGTGAACAATTTGATTCTACTTTACTTTTACTTTCTGTCATAACAACTATGGAATTAATGATAGTGTGTGTTCAAAGTTTTGTATTTCCATCTCATTTGATTCGATTAGTGTTCATTCTGAACTGTCTTCACTTGTCTGCTGGATGCAATTATTGTTTCTTGCTAAGTTCTGCGGTGGCTTCTCAGAGTAATCTTATTCTGTTATTAATATGTAGCTGCATTTTGTTGGTGCCACATGCTTCTTATTTATCTTTGCTTTTTAGAGTATATCTCTGCCTACATTATCTTTAGAGAACATCTTTTCACCTAAATAGAACCGTTCGATCCCTTTAATGTTATCGTGACCTAGTTGAATAGGATTGGTAATAGTGATTGAAGTTTAGACATATCACATGGGAAATGTTTCTGCACCGTATATTTGTTGTTTTAGCTTTGATGCAGCATATCCATCTTTTCATGAATCTTCTACTTGATTGCACATGCTGTAGTGCCTATAATCTTTCGTAGCATTATGCTTGGTATATCTTCAATTAGGCCACTAATGATTTTAGACGCATATTTGGAGGTAAAGGATCCAAAATTCTTCAATAATAACTAGAATTGTAACTAGTGAGAAAATCTTTGATTAGATTACTATGCCAGTGACGTAGGCTCTTGATCGTGAGTAAATATAGGCATATAACATGTCAAAAATGCATTCCCTATCTATTAGAAGTACCTATAAGCATTTGTGAATGCATGCTGAAACCTTAGAAGGTCCACTAGCTTGACATTCGAGTTTTAAGTTTTGTTTGACATTTAAGTGGTATCTTGATGGATTCATGTTTAGGCCTTAGGGAGTCATGAACTTGGTTTAGTTGATTGAATTATTAAGAAGCAAAAACCCGTTTTAGTTGCCTATTCTTGACATAGAGAAAATTCCCATGAAATGAGAACTAAGAAGGCTAAGATGATAATGTAGAACGCTAAGGATGTTGGGTGTATGGTTGTTAACCAGCTGTTTCATAGAAAGGCTTGCTGCGCCAATGCCTGTTTGAACCAAGCTGGTGGGTATCAGTTGACCACTGACCCCATATGAGGGTGTTGGTATTCCTTATTAGACCTTCTTACGTGTGTAATTCTTTTTGAAATAAGCGGTCTGGAACAAGGGGGCATGCTTTCAAGTGCTTTTAAACGCTTATCAACTTATCGTGTTAAAAACACAGGTAAGCAATTTGGAGTGTTTTAATGGTACCTGCTTGTTACAGATTTACTTGAACTACTGTTAAACTTCAGGGATGGTTTATATATAATTTTGCTTGAAACAAAGATCTTTATATACCACATGAAAGTGAAATGTTGAGTTTGAAGTGTTGGTGAGCTGCCCATTAGTTTTGTGGATTTACACGGCATAGTTTCAGATTTGATTGGTTTGAACTTTGTTTGCTTTGTCGAGTTAGTACAGAGCTCAAATGAATTGATGTTTGATGGATATTCTTCGACGTATTGTTAGGTATCACAATTAGCGTAGGTTTCAGAGGAAGCAATCAAACACACACAATCACATAATATATAAAGTAGACACGAGAGAATTATAGTGGTCGGTTAGGTGACCTACATCCACTCTGCAACTAGGGTTTAATTTTATTGTGCTCAAGAATACAATAACATCAGGTATTTATAATGCTAGATTAGGGTTGTAATTAAGGTAAAAACTTAGGTTTCAAGAATTAACTAATAACCCTAATAAGGGCCGATGCCCTTGTCTGTCAGCAGCAAAAAACAGGTCGAGCCCAGTCCGGCTCGTAGCCTTTCAACCTTCACACAATCCCACTTGAAGGCTTTGCACAAGCTACAAACGCCTTTCAAGTAACCCAGATCCAGTATTCCTTTTCTTCATATCAAAGTCTTTCAAGCTTCAATTCCACCTCAGCTAAGACTTTATTGTAACCCTTAGTTGCACCCCTCTCATCAAGTACATGAGGGGACAGTTGAAGCTCCCCCGAGCTCCAGCCCATTTCTATCTCAAGGTATGCACGATCACAAGCTCTAGAGATAACCCGAGAAATCAACATCTCATTTATCAAGACATCCATAGGAGAGAATTTAGCAATCGAAGTAGTAGTAGTCTTCCAACCCAACGTGTTTTGTGACTGTACCCGAAACGCCCGTGTCCCACCGTCACCAAACCCTTGACCTGGTTTGTGATCCTCTTAGCTTGTACTTGCACAGGCTTCAGTCTTGCAATTGAACCCTCTTTTGCCCCTTGACTTAGCGAAACCAACTTGTTTTGAGGAACGATCATACTTTCCTCAAAGTACTCACCATGTATAACGATCTGTGTTTCACGAGCAATAACCAGATTTCCTTTGTACTTTCAATTTACCTCTACAAAATCTTGTTCTGTACATCCAGTTGACTAACAGAGAAGATTACTCTTCAAAGCTAGAATCACCCTACATTCTTCAAGTTTCAGTAGGTTCCAATGGAGTGAAACAGATTAAATCACTAAGCCCGTAACATCAAGGATGTTACCATTGCTGTCTGTCGGGACTAGTCTTTGTTGATATGGATGACAAAAATTTGAACCCTACGATAATAATTGAAACAATGGGGGTGGGTTTTTTTGTATAGGACTATTTTAAAAATTTTTCAAGGGTATGGGATTTGGGACACCCTATGGTTACCCAAAAACCATACCTGTTTACAGTTTATCGAGCCATAACCCCTTAATTCTCTTTCGTGTTTAATAATGATTCATTCTATTAGTTTATTATGTGAAAAAAATTAATTTTTCTTTTTGAATATGTATTTGATGATATCATTTATATTTTGTATGCTAGCATGCTACGAAGCAGGAAGTTATCTTTTGAGATTTATATCATTAAAATTTTTTAAGTTTTCTAGACATTTCAGACATTTTTATGTTGATGTTGATATATATGAAAATTATCGTATTGTAATTTTTGAAGTTATAAACATTAAATTATACAAAAAATTAGAATGGTAAACAAATACATGAAAATTCAATAGAGATTTTAAAAATAAACTAACGGTTATAAACAGCACCTGCTTGTATAAACAATACCCGGACAGTCATTTCTCCGAAAAATACCTGACGAGTATTAAGCCAAGACAAGAAACATGACTTTACATTTGGAATGAAACTGGGATTACAAATTCCAAATACCTGACCCTTTGTCATTTATATTTGTTGATATCGCATTCCATGACGAAGTATAAACAGTTAAACACGGCAATTATTACCTTTACTAACTAGGAGTTGGTCTAACACCGCAACAATTAGCACTTCATTGGTTACTAGGAGTTGGTCTACAATTAGCACTTTTTACATAAATCCGACGTCTTTCTTTTACCTCCAAGAAAGTGGAAAGATAACATTGAAAACGAGATTATTCTAAGGATTGAATGCCTCATGTTCAAAAATATATTAGTGAATACAATCCCAAGTCATCTCAACATAATGGGTTTTAGTTCAAATGCTACTCTTTTTGTACGCTTTGTGTTGTTTCTTTGTACTGTGCTCAGCTCCCTTGCTCAGGAAATCTAGGGAGAGCGCATTAGGAAGCAGTTAAGTGGTTGTTACGTTACTTGAAAGTAATGTGTTATAGGCTAAAAGATGCTCTCTAGGAGGGGTTTGCTTATGCAGATTGTGGGGCACCACCATGTATGTTTTCATGGTTTGAGTTGGATGTTAGATTAAAACGGAGTGATGTTCTTCAACAAACGATTCACTTAACAGTGTACATATGCCTAAAGATGTTTAAACGAACCGAACAAGGCTTGTTTGTTTTAACAACAATTCACTAAACGTTTCAATAAATAAACAGAACATGACTGAAGTTCCTGCCGAACGGTTCACTAAACATTCGGTTCGTTATTAAAAAAGAACAGGAAAAAGGTAAACAAATGGGTCAAACTTCTAAGGCCCCATTAAAATGAAACATGGTGAAAAATACAGATACAAACCTCTAGTCGAAGTTGTCAATCTTAATAGACTTAAATTCATCCGCGACCTTGAAGTGTCCCACTAAACGTGCAAAAAACACCATTTGTTGTTCAAGTGTAAATTTAATATTTTCAGCCTGCATGTCAGAAAACAAAAAAGTAATGAATCAATTCCATATAGACAACAAAACTGAAAACAATTATCACTTATATGGTTTATCTATCTCTACCATTCTAAAACCATGCTGCTCGCCTTCATATTCGATAAGGGCAACGGGTAATCCTTTTGATTTCAATGCTTTATGTATTTTTCTTGCTTGTTCTGGATTTACAACCTGTAAAAGAACACACGGCAAGTTGGTGCAAGCATACAACCATATATATACAAATAATAATTCAGAAATTTATTTTATACCTTGTCTTCTAATCCTTGAAAGAGGATGACGGGACAAGAAAACTGATCAACATGATTAATAGGGTTTCTCTCGATGAAAGCTTTTTCGCTCCCTGTGGGAAATTTTTAATCTTTTTATTAGTAATCAATGTATGGGAGTTTATATTATAAGCTAACAAGGCAAGATGTTTAATTATTTACCAATAAGATTATCCATGTAGTAGGCCTCAAACTTGACACTTTGTTCTTTTAACAACTTCACATCAGCTACCTGTTTGTGACCGTGGCGTAAGAAGCTATTATGGTGACACCATTCAAATCTAAATAATAATATTTATAAAATTTGAGTTGGATTCAATTGGGTGTGAGTACTTACACCAAACAAAGAAGCTCCAGCCTTGAATATGTTCTTGAAAGCAAGTGCTGCCAATGTCGTATAACCACCAGCAGAGCACCCAGTGATGCAGAGTCTTTTACCATCCACGTTTCCGCTGTCTACCTGTACAAGAATAAAAAAGATAAAAAAATTAAATGTGAGGAAAAAATATTTAATGGCCATGATGTCTCTGCTAACTTGTCGTAAAATATACCAAAAACTGCGCACAACTGCAACAATCATCGACGTCAACCATACCCCAATGCTTCAAAAGTCTTTCACGAAACTTTCGACCATAACCTTCAAATTATGATTAAAGCTAACTTTAGGAACAGATAAGTTTTAACAGGGAAATTGGTAAATTGCATAAAAATGTAACCAACTCTATTTTTATTTTATTTTTTGGTAAAACACTTTGGTTTCATCGATAAAGGCACAAACTTCCAGAAAATTTCGGTTAAAAAATAATTTCTAAAAAACCCAATTAAGCATAATTTGATCGGGTTACCCGGTCCATAATAATAATCTGGCAGCTGGCGTGTTGTTAACTTTGACCATGTCTGAAAGTTTTTCTAATATGGTGCCTAAAAATCTGGTTTAACTTGCAAGATTACCCAAAATGCAAGCTTTTTGAAAGTTTGAACATTATTACAAGTGCAAATAAAGTTTGTTACCACAAATAGAAAACAGACCAAAGTTCGTTACCTTATGATGCAGTTTTCCTTTTATTAACCTATAACTACCATAAGCCACATAGAGCCTACACTAACGCTCCATACTGAGCCTAAATTGAGAAGTGTATAATAGACATACCAGTGCTTCCACCATAATTCACATCTACAAAAGCCCAACCACGACTAGTCCAAAACTGGATATTGAGATTCAAGATTCCACGGGCTTCTTCCGTAGGCCCCCCTGTAACACAATTTTAAAATAGATCACATATCATAAAACTATATCACTTCAACAAGAACAAGTAAATTATGCCATTTTAAATGCACACCGTTTATATATCCACTAGTTGAATGTATAATAAATAGCGAATAAAATTACCATGACTCTCCAATAACAATGGTGGTTTTTCTTCTTTACTGGCTTCATACATAGGATTTGTAGGTGGATAATAATAGGCATATGCCTTTTCACCGGGAATTTCAGTTGGAAATTCAATGAACTCTGGGGAGCTAAAATAGGAATTATATTTTGAACTTGTAGGTGAAGACGACCAAATAATCTTGAAATCCACAACTTTTAATGCTTGATCATCTAAAGTCACCTGAACCACATAATAATGTGAGCAAAACGCAGTACAATTTTGTTTGTTATTAAAAAATTATTATTTTTTAATTGTAGGTTTTGCTCACAGAAAAAGATACTACTTAACAGGATCAAACCTTAGCTATTGACAGTGGATGAACTGCAGATGCACCCTCAACATAGAGACAGTTTATACCTGAAGTCTACATGAAATATTTTAGAAAGTTAATAAAATATAAAACTTAAAAAAAAAAGTTCAGATTAAATTAGAAAGAAACAGGATAGGTTGGGATTACAATATTCCTTAGATCAGTAAACGGAGTCTGAAGATTGATTAATTCATTCGTATTCATGTCCAAAACTCCAAGATATGACCTTCCTTTCTGCCTGTGTATAATTGATATTTAAATAAATGAGATAAAATAAATACCAACCAAATGAAGGATGCAAAACTAATACCTGTAACTGCAAGCAATTAAGTTTGTTTTGCCATTTATCATCTCATAAGAATTTATGCCAAAAACCCATGATGGTCTTGTGAATTCAGCCTCTAATGAATATACAGGCACCACCTTGTTTTCAGGCTCAACCTATTAGTAAAGAAAAAAAAACGAAAAAAATCAGATGATCTTAATAGGATATTAAAAGTTACATGCAAACACCAAAGTATTACAGGCTCTGTTTGAATCCTAAAGGTTATGAAATTAAGCATACAATGCCTATAGACCCTGCACGATTGTAGGCTAAGATAAATTGTAGCTCAAACTAATGTAATAATCAAAAATAAAAATTGAATAGCACGAAATAAATCCAAAAGACAATGAGACCTAACCCAAAAAGGTAGCAAAGTGTAGGAAGATAAAAGTACACATGAGAATATGAGATATGAAACTTTAAAAGTTACATGCAAATACCAAAGTGTTACATGCTCTGTTAGAATCGTAAAAGCTATGAAATTACGTACGAGGCCTATGGACAGCACGCAATTGTAAGCTGCGATAAACTGTAGCTCAAACTAACGTAACAATCGAACATAAATTAAAAATTGAACTACAGAAATATAAATCCAAAAGATAAAGAAACCTCACTGAAGAAAGTAGCAATGCGAAGAAGATGAAATTACCCATCTGTGAATATTCCAAAATCCAAGATTTCTATCAGTGACAAAGAACAATTCTCCTGCAGTGAAACAGATGCAACATATTTAAAATCAAATGTAAACACCCTGATAATGCAGATGCCTAAGAAGGGAGTACTGCATAAAATCATGCAAACAGCTTATAGCTATTTTAACTCCCTATCTTAGACCACCAACTGTAACTATTTTCTGTCATGAATATAATCACCTGCAGCTGACCACTTTGGCTCGGTTGGAGATTCAACTATGGTAGGATCAAACCCCGCCACACATATACGCTCGTATACATCCCTGCATAATGCATATGATTAAAATAGTAGGGGAGGGATCCCTTGAAAACCAAGTTATAAATGAAAACCATGAAAACTATGGGTTACATATATGTATTTACGTATTACAAAATGTACAACTAATAGTTACGTATATGTAGGGGTTATGCGTATGTAAGTACGTGTTACCAAGTGTACAACTACGAGTTGCGTACATGTAACTCGTACAAGGTACATATACGCAAGTCGTTTCATAATCATTGTCGTTCCTTGGAGTTTAAACTAAAAAATATATAATGACATCAAAAAATAAGATTGAAATTTAATCAAATATACTTTAAACAATTAAAAAGTTAAATCAATTATCAATTATGTGATTGTGTAGTGGTGGTTTTCATGGTTTTCAATTATAAGCATGGTTTTCATTTGATCCCTCCCCTAAAATAGTAAACCACTATTGTTCTGTTTGGGTAACCATATTTATTTTCACCCATTAAAAGCCCTCAAGCTTTCGAAAGTTTTAAAATATGGTACTCCGTTCAGGTTACCAGATCAAAAATGATATGGGCAAAAAGAAATATAGTTACCTAAAACAAAAATCAGAGTATGCAATAACCTATGGGATAAGAAAAGTCAGAAGATGTTAAAGTAAGCATTCAAGAATATAAAAGATGAGGTTGATCATGAATTCATGATCAATTTAATCTTATACTAATTTGGAATAATTTTACCCATTATCAGAAATGTAACCAACCCAAAGTTGGGATCTATCCCATGGCATGTTAGGGTGGCTCCATTCGATCCAAGCCATCCGCTTTCCCTCGGGATCTAATCTAGGGAATGCATAGAAATCATTTCCAGCAACTAACACCTTTGGATCTGCATACCACCAGAACAAAGAATACATTGATTGTTAATTGTCTATATAAGAAAAAAATAAAGAAAGAGAAAGTATTAACTGCACCTTGAATAATGCTCTCACTGAGATCAATTGCTACAATAGTTGTGACAGAGTTTGAGATACTTTCCCGTCGATCTGTCAAGAACCACATGGAAATCTATCTAGCAAAAAGACCAACAATTGACAAAACTTGATGAATAAATATTGGGTATATTACTAATAATGTACCTTCCCTAACCGCGATACACCTATTAAGCCTTTTATCAAAAACTCCATCAGCATAGGCTACTAGAGGTCCACCAAAATCAGGGGTGAGTGCCACAGGTGGTGATCCTGCTGCCAAAAGAATTCTATTAGTTTTCAATTTGAGAAATAACACTGTAACATTGTTGATATCAGAAGGATGAACAAATCTATGTTGAGTAAGGAACCCATTACATTCCAAATTAGACACATTTGACTTTTGTGGTCAAATTTAGTGAGTCATTACTCATTTCTAACATCCAAACATTATTAAACTTCTAGTTTCAATTCTGACCTCCCCAATCACTTTAAAAATCAGATCTATATAGTTTTTCGAAATAACAATGTGCCTATAGAAGATCTACAAACTAGTAATTCAGTTATAAATCTATAATGCGATTAAATCTGAAGCAATAGATACTGAATCAAACCTTTAAAATCAATGGACTGTTTGTAGAGCCTCTGATCGTCGTAATTCGAGAAGATGACATCATCTCCGGCAATCGAGAAATCGCCACCACCATACTCATTAGCAATCGTACGCACAGAGAACTCCTTCGGCGTTACATCAGTAGCTTCATCATCACCTCCGTTTACAATAACGGATCGTCTGAAACAACAAATAATAACAGCAAAAATAAGGTGTTTGTGTACGAGTAAATGCACTGTCTTATTTATGAATATACGCTGATTCGTTGGGGCGTGATTCGAGCCAGAATAATCGGCCGTGAGAGTCAACGGCGGTTCCGGCGAGAGTCTTGCCGGCGCCGGAGACGACGTCGGAGGTGATAGGGGATGGCCATGAGCCGTAGGGTGCTGTTAGCTTTTGCTGCGGTGGTGATGGTGGTGGTGGTGGTGGTGGAGATGACGACATTGTTGTCTTCTGAGAAGAGTACTAGCGGTGGTGAATCACGGTGGCAACCGGTGGTTGCTGATTCTAGTGCCTCCGGACTCCGGTTATTGTCAGAAAAATATTATTATTATTTTCTTACAAAATTACACCAACTTCAAGGTTACTTTAAAGTAATTTACGTTATTTCTGGGAATAATAATTTTCAATTCTAGAAATAAGTTAAACGCTAGATTAATTGGATTGGAGTAGCCACTTATGATTTTTAAAAGCGAAAATTATGGTTTCGAGTCTCATTCGACATAATAGGTTTCAAGTGGGTTAGGACTATTATCACAGTGGACCTTTAGGTGATTGGTTTTCTTGAATATCGAAAACAATTGTTTTTAGTAGGTTTTGGTCGCACGTTGTGAAGCTTGATTTTAAATAATATTTATATCCAAATATACGTAAAGATAATCACGTTGTAACAGTATTCCAGGAATTCCCATAAACATTACTTTGTTGTAAAAAAATTAATAATATATTATATTTGACCTGAATCAATATTGAATGAAACTTACGCTGAAATGTAGATAAAAATAAATACGTCGTGATGGTGTGTTCGAAATATAGAAAAAAAATTTTAATTTAGAAGTTATAATAAAAAATTAAAATGCTAAAATAAAAGTTAATTAGAATAATAAAACAATAATTTGACTTTTGCAGTCAATTCAAATTTCAAATACATAGCAATTGTCATGCTATTTTTACTTATACGGTAAGCATTGATTGTATGTTGACATGTTGTATGAGTTTTAAAGTATTACAGATATGTCACTATTTGAGTAATAAAAATAAACATAATATCCCATCCTGATTTTGATATAAAGATATTTATACAAATTTGTTTCTTATTAATCTAAACGAATGTAGGAATTCAAACAAATTTAACAGCTTAGCATTTTTCACATTAGGTGAGCTTTTACAACGGAGTTAGACGTCGTCACCCTAGTTTCCCTGGCGATTGGTGCATATAAGAGTGGTTAACCGGCCTTTTGAGCTTGATATCATACACTTAGTATTCCTGATCTTATCACGTTATATAATTATAAAAAATATGAAAACATATTGCTATTTTATCGAGTTTATGATTATTGTTTGAAATTTTAAAAGGATACATACAACAACATCGGACGGTTTGAACTTTGAAGATTAAAAGAATGTTTTCGTGCGCAAATGAAAACGTGTTAAATAAGAAACTAGGAAATATTTGGCCATCGCTTTGTTACATTTTACAAGTAACCACTATAATATAATATGTTTTAGCTTGTAGATATTTTCATAAAGGGGTCTCTAAATGCTTCACTAACAAGCTATTTGATTATTAACTCACATAATACTATTAACCTTAAATAGTTTTATTATCATAAATCACAAACGAAATATATTTTTTAAGTAATAGTTATAAATAATTACATAATGTTATTTTATGACACACGCAAATAAAAAAACTATTTATTTTTATATAACCAAGTATGCCATTTTAACTTTTAAGTATTATCTTCCTTATACAAATAATATTGCCCATCGTTTCTAATCTAATTGATTTTTTATATTAATAAAACAATTTAAGGCGGGGTTATTAAAATGTTATTTACACTTCAATACAACTTGTTTTACTGTTAATTGATATTATTATTTGATGCGTTTCACCTGTTATACATAAAATATAAATTTTAACGATAGTTATTATATAAATATAATGAAGTTTCATTCTTTTCAGTTTAAATAATTTGGCAAGATTAAGTTAAGATCGGAAGCACTCGTTAATGACATTCGTCACAACAACATTTTTAATTTTCTATATAAAGCATTGTCATATTATTATTATATATATGAGAAAGATTTAAATAAAAAGGTTTTTAAAACTAAAAATTATAAAAAATAATCTCAACAATCAATCTTCTTAATCAATAGCTGAGATCAAATTGTTTGAAAAAGTTTGTTAGAATAATATTTTAAAAATAACCATTTTTGTTGACTTTTTGCAAGTTCTTTCATTTTTTTAACGTTCATAACTTCTATGCACGACATAAATTTTTTTTATAAAAACTACACCATAAAAACGAGTCTTTTTATCTTTAAAACAAATACAATATTGTTATATAAAAAAGTAATTTTTTTAGATTTTTAAGCTCGTATCTTATCATGGTGTCTTTTTGTTAATTATTGTGTTTCTTTAATACCATTGTATTTTTCTAAAAATGATCAATTTTAAAAAAAAATATAACGATGAAATAAAATTATTGTGTATCTCTAATATGTAAAACATAATAATAATTTAATAATTACTTAATATAATATATTAAAAGCAATAACAAAATAACATAATGTCTTATTGTGTCTTTTGATCGTCATTGTGTTTTCTTGAACACTATGAGTTTTTAAAATAAAATGATGAAATAAAACCATCTTGTACTGATAATTGTAAAACACAATAATAGATAACAAGTTGATATAATATATAAAAAACAATGGCAAAAATAACATATTGTGTTATCTTTAACACTATGAGTTTTGATAAATATATGATGAAAGTATATCATTATATACTTTTAATTGTAAACACGACTTTATATAATTTATAAAAGCAATGACACGGTGAATGTATAAGACATAATGAGACAACGTATTTGACACAATGACCAAAATACTATTATTTTTAAAATAATAGAAGGGTACACGTCAAACCCACTTTTATTCATAGGTTTTTTTAGATTCTTAGCATTTTTTACTATAGCTACCGTATATATATATATATACTAGTGACGACCCCAAGTTAGTTTCAAAATACTTCTAAGTTAATTATTGAATATATATACTAGCATTAAGTCTTTCGCGCTACAGTGGGGACATAAAATTGTGTCAAGTAGTATCAGTGGCAGATGACTACCAAAATCGAAAAAACTCATATTAAAAGATAGAAAATAAAAAAATAAAATGAACGAAAAATGAGGTTAGAAAATTTGAACACGTAAACGAAACGTAAAACATATAAAACATAAGTAAGTCAATCTAGAACCAACGCTTGCAACGTGGTCGTTAAACGAGAAAATATAAGGGTAAAAACGTTGAACCATGCACGCACGCTAGGGTGTGTTAGCTTGTAAAATTAAACCGAAATGTAAAACAAATAAAATATATAAAAAGAAAAAAATATTGGGGTCAAATTGTAAAAGACGTAAAAATATTGAATTAAAATAAAAAAAAGTAAAGATTGAAAAAAAAGACAAATGTGAGTACAATCCATTAAACATATGATACAACCTACTAAACATACAAAAATTGATAATTAACATATATATATATATATATATATATATATATATATATATATATATGTTATTACTTCTTACGGACATGATAATTATTTTCTCTAAAATAGATTCAACATTTTTCTTAAGTATTTCTAACACACCCATAATCGAAGTTTACTTTCATATTTAATAAACGGAAAACATATAATTTGAAAAACAATATTGCATTGACGAAATACTTCATTTGTCAAGCCTAACTTAACTTGATAAAACACTAAATCATAAAAAAGTCGTTTTTTTAAAATTTTCATTCTTTCTATTAAAAGTTTCAAATGAAAAATATAGTTTACGATTATAATTTAGAACACACATATATACAATAACATATTTAAAAACAAAGTGCATATAAATAATAAATGTCTGATTTAAATCTATGCCAATCGTTAAACAATAAAAACCGAAACATGAACCCATCCATTAGATTTCAAACCTAAGGGTGGACCTATATTATAAGTAAAAGGACACCCGTACCCATGGATAATATTTGTAATAGCCTTATATACCATTTAGTTATAACAGACCCCCATGAAATTAGAAGACCTATCCGTATGAAAATTTAAAATTATCTATTAATAGAACTTAATTTTAATATTTTTATTAATATAAACCTATTAAAAACAAATTAACATAGACTATCAAGAAATATTATACCCCAAATGACATCTTGAAGTCGAACCATAGTAACCCAGTAAGTACATCTTCCCGCCAACTATCACCAACCTCTTCCTGACTCACCAATTCAATTTCAACTCGTTAAGAAACCAACTCAACAAAAACATGTACCCACTGAGTCACCCACCGAGTCACCCGAGTTAATCTCACACCCCACAAACTCTATAAAATCCATACACTAAACCCAAACTCTTATTCAACCCTCTTCTCCGATGTCCTCCGACACCATCATCTCAACCGCAAGTGATCTCCCATTTTTAGGCCCAATGTATGCTCCTTCAGTTATGGAGCTCCGACAACCATCGCTTCGGCCGAAACATCACGTTTCTCCGACGCTTGGCGAGCTCCTGCAGCTCGTCGGGGACGCGAATAGCGTCCCAAGCGATAACGCTTCGGACGCTCTTCATGCGTCCCCTTTTGTTCTCGCTTTCAATAACCTTACATATAGTGTTAAAACTAGTGGTAAGGTTAGGGTTTGTAATCCTTTTGGTGGTGGTAAGCTTGGGACAGTGTCAAACACCAAAGTTTTGCTGGATGATATATCCGGTGAGGCTCGAGAAGGCGAGATCATGGCGGTTCTCGGTGCTAGCGGCTCAGGTAAGTCGACGTTGATCGACGCTTTAGCGAATCGGATAGCGAAAGAGAGCTTGAAGGGTTTGGTGACGTTGAACGGTGAAGTCCTCGAGTCGAAACTGCTGAAGGTTATCTCGGCTTATGTTATGCAAGATGACTTGTTGTTTCCTATGTTAACCGTCGAAGAAACGCTGATGTTCTCAGCCGAATTTCGGCTACCGCGGACGCTATCGAAGGAGAAGAAGAAGGCTAGAGTTCAAGCTTTGATTGATCAGTTAGGGCTACGAAACTGCGCGAAAACGGTGATCGGAGACGAGGGTCACAGAGGCGTTTCTGGAGGGGAACGCCGCCGTGTGTCGATTGGAATGGACATAATTCACGACCCCATCGTGTTGTTTCTCGACGAACCGACATCGGGGCTCGATTCGACTAGCGCTTACATGGTGGTCAAGGTGTTGCAACGAATAGCTCAAAGTGGAAGTATTGTGATCATGTCGATACATCAACCAAGTTACCGCATCATGAGTTTACTAGACAAGTTAATATTTTTGTCACGAGGACAAATGGTGTTTAGTGGAAACACCTCGAAACTCCCCGAATTCTTCGCGGAATTCGGTAACCCGATCCCCGAAAACGAGGATCGAGCTGAATTCGCTCTCGATTACATTCGAGAGCTCGAAACATCGCATGACGGGACCCGACAGTTGGTAGATTTCTACAAATCATGGCGTAGAAACAAACATAATGACACAAGTTATATTCAAGGAGTAAAGTTGTCACTTAAAGATGCCATAAGTGCAAGTATTTCTAGAGGCAAATTGGTCTCAGGTGCTACAAGCATGGGTTCAAATATGGGTTCAAATATATCATCTACTGTTCCAACATTCGCCAACCCGTTTTGGGTCGACGTTGTCGTGATATCCAAACGCTCGTTGCTCAACTCGTGGCGATCGCCCGAGCTATACGCGATCCGGCTCGGGGCGATTGTGGTCACGGGGACAATACTTGCGACCATGTTCCAAAAACTTGACAATTCGCCACGTGGAATCCAAGAGCGACTAGGGTTTTTTGCGTTCGCGATGTCCACAATGTTCTACACATGTGCGGAAGCAATTCCTGTGTTCCTTCAGGAACGATATATTTTTATGAGGGAAACCGCGTACAACGCGTATAGACGTTCGTCATACGTGGTTTCCCATTCAATAATTACTATCCCCTCCCTTATCTTTCTCTCACTTGTATTTGCGTGCATAACCTTTTGGGCCGTCGGTTTAGCCGGCGGCTCTATGGGTTTTTTCACGTTCCTACTATTCGTCTTCGCGTCGTTTTGGGTCGGGAGCTCTTTCGTCACGTTCCTATCAGGCGTCGTGTCACACGTCATGCTAGGTTACACAGTGGTAGTCGCGGTTCTCGCGTACTTCCTTCTTTTCAGCGGGTTCTTCATCACACGCGATAGGATCCCCGCGTATTGGCTATGGTTTCACTACCTCTCACTCGTTAAGTACCCATACCAAGGTGTTTTGCAAAACGAATTCGATGATCCGAACGAGTGCTTCGTGAGGGGGACGCAGATATTCGACAATTCGCCGTTGGGGTCGGTTCCAGAGGCGATGAAAGTGAAGCTTTTGTCGAGCATGAGTCGGACCCTTGGTGTGAATATTACGAGCTCGACATGCTTGACGACTGGCGCTGATATATTGAAGGAAACAAGGGGTTACGGATATTGATAAATGGGGGTGCTTTTGGGTGACAATAGCCTTGGGCTTCTTGTTTAGAGTCTTGTTTTATTTTGCTTTGATGGTTGGAAGTAAAAATAAAAGGAGGTAAATTGTATAATTTGTATGTGTTTTTATTCATATAAGAATGTTTGTTGATATGAAATCTTTTTTTTATTTATTTATTTTTGTGAACAACAATAATCGTCACTAGACTATGTAACTATAGAATTTGAGCTCACAACCATTACGAAGAGTATATTATTTATCGTCGAACTATTGGGGATATTTAATTAAATGTAAAATAATCCAACTTTGCAATTGCTTATCTTAAAACAGGTTTACTCTAATATATATAAAAGTTGGTGGAAACTTGTAGAATTTAAAATCTTGTGTGATAAGGTTTAGTTTAAAAATTGTTGTATAACCATGTTGAAATTATAATTAGGAATATACGTATGGAATAAAAATGATCACTACTACTCACTACAAAAAGTTTATTATTTTAGTTATGTTTTATGAAACCTTATGGATATAAAATAAGATGATAAAATTAGCATAGAAGAAGATTTTTTTTGTTGGCGATTTTAAAAACTAATTGCATAATTGTGTCACGCGAGTGAATTTTAATTTTTTAATTTTTAGTATTTAACTTAATGCATTTTTTTCTCTGATAACTTGAAATATTTAATTTTGCATGGATTTACATTTTTAATAAAACAGCAGTTTTGAGTTTTTATAAATTTAATCGTATTGTTATGATTTAACTTTTTTATCTATATTTTCAATATGAACTAGTGAGTTGCCCAGTGTTTCGTGGCGGGTTTCGTGCTGTCGAATTTTCAAATCGATCTGCTAATGCAACTAATATATCAATTAAGAAAGATCAAGTTCATAATAAGAAATTAAGTTAATACAATGACATTTATTGATTTAGTTTGTTGCTAACCTATAAGTTACATCCAGAAAGTAAAGTGTCTAAATTGGTTCCCACCCTTTCCCAAAATCAATGGTGTAGAGGACAGATATGAACGGAGGAAGCCATGCTCATTATCATAATCTAAACACCCAAGATCAGATCAATTCTACCATGTATGCTCTGGTGCATCTGAATGCGTGATTATAGACCAATATAAAGGCATAGAATGTCAACATCCAAACGAATTTAGCTCCGATGACGGAAAGCACATCATTACATTAATGCCCTCATCACAAAAACAAATATATATTAAGGTTTACCATTAACATCTAACAACAAAACCAGATCATCACCTTCCACTATCATATGCATTTAGGTACATCATCATAACCTAAAATAAAGCTAATTCCAAATGAAATCGATACCGATACGAGGCCCTAATACCTAAATATTTTAGGGTTTACAAACAACATATATTAATCGACCTCTCAGATGAGCCTAAGCCCAATATCATCGAGTCAAATATTGAAACAAAATAAGAAAATGATATGAATATAATAGCTTATATAAAAGATGAATGAAACGCTATATTCAAACACGTCTCAGGTAAGAATAGTCTGATAGTCATCGACTAAAAATACAAACCCCCCCCCCCCCCCCCAAAAGGTTCAAACAGAAAAACCAAAACAAAATAATAATTGAAGAGATAGAGAGACGGAAGCCATTGCGCTAGGCGGTGAGCGCCTCCAAAACCCATGACGACTGGTAATGGCTGGTCGTCGTGACAACAATTAACCGTCGACAAAAACAAAGATAGTCTGAAAGGACTGCCGGCCACGGTAGGGCCCCTCTATGTTTCTCTTTCTATTTTCTCTCAAGCAAGATGAACGGTGATGAGGGTTAAAAGACATAAGGAAGAAAAACAAACAGCGCGTAGCGGCCTTTCAGAGACCCCATTGAAGTGACCAAATGAAAAGACAAGAAAGTTTTGTGGCTAACTAGCAAAAGAAACCAAACTTTCTAGTAGTGTTTCATTTATCTTTTATATATAGTATTTTTTTTTTTATAGAAAAAAACGAGTTGTATTCAAAATATTGATTTTTATTGTTATGATGAGACCAACAAATATTTTCTTTTGAATACAGCGTACTCTTTTTTAATAAAAAATATATATATAAAGAAAAAATAATCAAACAATACTGTGTTTTTAAATATTTTTAATGAAAATTAAATTAATCAAATTATTTATTATAAATCAAATCATATATTTAATAAATATAAGAACTATTAAAAACAATAAAAGAAATTAAATTCACATTGTGAATTCGCTCACATAAGAGACACTTTCCTTAAAGTCACTCCACACTCCTAAGAATCGTCTACAAATGCTAGAAGTTTTCATAAACGAGTCAATAATACAACAGGTTTCATAAAGGAAATAAACGCTTGCTTAAAAGAATGAGTCGTGTGCCTATTTGTAGTCGTTGAAAATTTTATGGTAGATATTTTAGGTATAATGGTTCTAGCAAACATATCTACCTCGGTTCCAAACATTTTTGTTTATTGAGGTTTACGCAACTACTCTTTCTTCAAACTTTTGGTGATCACTAAATTTCTTTTATAACATAACATAAGGTCGGATTTCACCCCACGTATAATGTATTAGAGAGTTATGTTAATAACTAATGGGCGTGACGAATGTTATACACGGAAGTTGTAAAATTAAAAAAACTTAATTATGCCGACTTATATGTTAGTACTAAAAATACGAAAAATTTTCATGCGCGAAACACTAATAAAAAATATAATATGATAAAATACTGTAGGGAGGACGAGAGGCAAGCAATGTAAAATTTTTTTTGAAGATTTTATGAAAAGTTATCAATCTCATAGTAATTAGTAATAACTAGAATTAAGTTCCCCGCGTTGCGGGGGGCGTAAAATCATGAAAAATAACATCAGTGTCACACCACCATTAATGACCATCAACATTGAACTTGCGGTGTGAATACGAAAAAATAAGACCAAAACGTAAAACATATAAAAATATAACTAAGTCGATTTAAAACTCGCGTGTCGCGACAAACATGCTAAAGGGAGAAAATAGACATAAAAACAATAAAACACGCACACACGTTGTGTTGTGTTAACTCACGGAATTTAGAACGATACGTAAAGTGAAACGTAAAATTGGTGAGTCGCACATGCATTTTTGTGTCATGTTAACTTGTAAAACCTAGAACGAACGTAAGGACCAAAGTTGTAAGTATAAAATTTTGTGATATTAAATTGTAAAAGATGAGAAGTTTTAGGTTTAAAGTAAAAATAATCAAATGTTAGATGGTTACTTTGCAAAATATAAAAACTTTTGAGTTAAAAGTGAAAAGTCAAATTTTTTTTTTGAAAAACTCTCTAAATAATGTACAACATCATTATGCATAAATAAGTTGGTAATTAGTAATATATAAATTGTTACATGTTATTTTAAATACTATTTATGGTTTATGATATTTAACTTTGGTTGTAGTGTGTGACTTTCTTTTTTTAATTTAGGCTATTTGATTTGTGGTTTCGTTGGTTTTGTTATTGTTTTTAATCAGGCTTGTTGATTTTATTAGTAAAAGAATATCGGTTTTTTTATTTTTTTATTATTATTTTTATAACAAATTGTGTAGCAAATGTGTCTCAAATGATAGCAAAAGAAAAATACAGGTTGTGTCGCAAATGGGTCACAAAAAGAACGGCGACGTACGTAGTAAAGAGTAATTCAATGATGTGTCGCAAATGCGTTGAAAGTTTGAAATTTGAATTAAAAATACGTGGCATCACAAATGCGCAGCAAACTAAATATAATTAATTAAAATATAAGCAATTTAATAATATTAATAACCTTTAAACTAAATTTTTGACAAATAATAATAATTAAGGGTATGAGTAGCAAATGTGTAGCAAAAATTACAACGCCAATTTTATGTGGCAAATTCGTCACAACACGCGCAGCAAATGATTTTGCGACGGGAGTTTTTGCTACACGACATGTGCATCACAATTGCGTCGGAAATGTCTGTTTGCTATGTATGAGTGACGCAAATATGCGTAGCAAATTACCCAATTTTCTATTAGTGCACTCATAGACCCAATTTTTTCAGATTTTCAAGCCTTTTTGGTTTTTATTTTTATTTTCTCTTGAACCTTTATTCTAGCCTTTTTCCTAAGGATACTGACATTTTCATATCATTAGGCGTCTTTCTTATCATATTTACCCATTTTTTATCAACATTCTCTTCATTTCAAATTTGAAATTTTTCTTAAACGATAAGCTCGCACACCAACTAAACCACTCATAAACTTATGTTAGACTTGAACCCCTCAAACAGTGACAAATGACACCATTCTAACATCTTGATATCATTAGGTTACATGTCACTTGGTAAATTTTGACTTAAAATTTTCCATTTGTGGGTATCACCACAATGCATCTCGTAACCTCTTCATGGGCACATACATATGTTAAGCTCTCAACATCATTTTGTTCAAGGATCGTAAAGGTTAAACATTGACTCACTTGTTGGAGCAAGTCTATTTGAAGTTCAAGGCCTTGTTGGTTAACAGTTTTGATAGGGGATGTTATTTTGCCCTTCGTTCAGTTTTACCTTAAATGTCTAATCGATTTGTTCGTCTAAGTCTGGTGTTTGGTTATCTACTAAATATAAACAATGGTTTGGTTGACCCTTTTCACAGGGATGGCTATTGAGCTCTTCAAAACATTAATGTATGTAATGGGGTGAAGTCTGAATATATGTGCATAAAGAATGTTTAGTAAATGATGATATGAAGCGTATAGACACGTTATAGTCACGATTCGGATTTTTTTTTGAACGGCAAATGTGCGACCCAACTACGGAGAATAAGTGTTATCTTAATCGGGCCCACTTATTCGTTTCCCAGCTGAGACCGCACCCCCAACCCTCTCAGGAGGAAACCCATTGCTGAGAAAACCCCCTGGCTCAAC
Source organism: Flaveria robusta (assembly GCA_025506415.1). Lineage (NCBI taxonomy): Eukaryota > Viridiplantae > Streptophyta > Magnoliopsida > Asterales > Asteraceae > Flaveria > Flaveria robusta. The sequence goes on along the minus strand of CM046474.1, from coordinate 34,127,528 downwards.
CCTGAGCATTTTTGCTCAGAGTGAGACTTGAACCCATGACCTCCCAATATTTACATGTCATGGGCACCTCACCTTAACCAGATGTATAGACACGTTTAAGAGTGACATAAAGAAGAGTTAATTTGTCACAGCCTGTTTGCCAAACAAATTCGACCTATCAAGAACTTAAAAGATCATGATGAATAATAAATGCTTAATAATCGTCCCCCTAATAATCATACCCGTGAATGAATTAAGTAAAACGTGAATAAAATAAACTGATATGGATTAATGTTTGATGTTTCTAATACATTCTCTAGTCACTAGGAAAAATTGATATGGATTCTAAAAGTGAGCATCAGCCCATTTTCCTAACTACTTTCCTTAAGCCCAACTTCTTAATTTGATTAAAGCCTAACAGATATGAGGTTGACCTCACATGGCCTGTGTTATTGGGGTTTCCCAAATGTTTTTCCTCTTTTAAATATATAAAAAAAGAAATTACAATTTGTAATTACATGTTTTACGGTGCATCAAATAAGTAATATTTTTTACGGTACATTTTCAAGTACTCGCACGTGCATCTGAAATATCGGGCGATCCAGTTTATGACTCACATTCTAGCAGTGAGCTAGCGTCTTACGGGTGATCCGAGAAAAGGATGAACTGAGACAGACCGACCCGAAACGCACAAAATAGGTTCGGTCTTGGTTCTCGTTTTCATGTTGTTCAGTTGTAGTCTTGATCTTATTGGGTTTGGGTCGGTCTGACTTTTGATCCGTAAACAATATACTTATATAACATGTATACAAAGATATTTATTTAGGTTTCAAGTTTGTATAACTCATTTTTCTAATTTTTCTAATTTCTTTCTATCAGTCTCCAAATATCTCATGGATTTGATTTATATCTAATCATCGACCCTTCCCTTTCACAATTATTGCTGTTCATTAAACCTATTATGATCCGTTAATATTCAGTCAACAAGAGATCAAGTTTATCACCGTATATGCTAGACATGTGACCTTCAAGATTATAACAGAATATCGATTATAAAGGGACTAATTGCTTATCACTACGATGCTCTCAAAGGTTTTCTCCCTTTCACATTACAGCTTTCTGTTGATTATGTTTGTTAAAAAATAAAGATAATAGGGGTATATGTATTCTTTTATCTCATCAAAAGGTGTATATATGATTACAACGTTGAAGTAAAATTTTAAAAATTAACGTACTGATATGATTTAGAGATTTACGGTCACTATTAAAGGGATACAAACATTTCATTCTGTAACTATTGGTAACGTTATTAAATATTCTTTTTATATAAAGTAGAGATTTTTATAAATGAATTACATGTACAATAAAATACACCCAAACAAACATGTACATTACTTTTTAGGTTGTCCAACATGTGTATATACGTGGAACTTGACAAGATAATATGGTTTTCTTATTTCAATATTAGTTCTTACATGTTATTATAGATATAACAACAAATTGGTTTACCAAAATTATTTCTTGTTTCATAATTAATTATTCGAATGATATTTCGGACCTAATTATAATGTATTAAAGCTTTTCCATTCATTACTGTGTAAGATTTTTTTTTTTTTTTTTTTTTTTTTTTCATTCTCTAAAGATAATAAAAGCATAAGATTCCCAAAACAAGTGGAGCATATATTTATTCTTTTAATCAAACTTTCGTATATTTTCAAATTCATTTAGAGTGATGGGATCATCAATCCCGCATCTCATATCCTTTAACACATTCTCTCATCCACGTTAATGCGTGATTATTAATACTCGTGTAAGTTTTTCCTATCTCCTCATTTAAACTTATAAACTATGAAATTGCTCATTCTTAGTCATCGTTCAGATCTTTTTTAAAAAAATAATTTATTATAAATAAAACTAGCTTTCTTTTGAACTGCTATAAATAAAACTAGTTAATATTAGATAAAAGTCAGTAAACAAATACAATACATTAAAAAGCTATTAAAAGAAACAATAATAAAAAAAATAACATTTCAGTAAATAAATTACTTATAGTGTATGTATTTTCCTATTCTCATTTTTATTTGTAGCATCGCTATGAGACTAATCATGTCAGATGTGCGTCCGTTTGAGCTTCATCGCTATCTTTTCAGAAGGTTAGAATTGATGGAATTGAAAATTGGTGTTTCATGTTTCCGGGACAAACAGTTTTCTGAGTTCTGACGTTTGGGTATACGTTTGTTGTATTGGTGAAAACATTTGGGTGGATGGCGTTTGAGATTGAAATTGAGAATATGATTAAGGTGAAAACATGTGGTATAGAAAGTTTGAAAGGACGATGAATCGAGTTGTGAATTTGTACAATTTCCCTTTCGATGACTTGAATCCGTCTTTTATTCGCACCTGATAACACCATATACGATAAACAACTACAAATAATCTAGAAATTAACGTGAAGAATTGATTAAACATTGGTGTGAAAATAAATTAGTTTGTTTAGGTATTTTCAAGCAAAAATATTAGTAAAATAAATTATTATAGTTAGAAGTAGCTTTTGTGTAATAGCTTTTTTCATTTTCTGAACGACACACAAATGATGTATTGTTGTCTGGTTTCTTAAACCACACAAAAATATGTATCGTGATAAATCAACATTAAGTTATAGCAAATATTACCCGGTGAACCTGCCTAACATACAATTACGCATTCATTTGTCACATATGAATCATCACCATGTTGCATGTATTTAACGTGCAACAAAAATAGCATTTTTATATGTACTAGAATTTTGGAAACAACGTCTTACCTTGATCGTGCTTAAATAAATTTCACGTGTATTCATTGGCTTGAATAATTTAGCACCTATTTATTTTCACTAAACAAGTTTTGTTAATATAAACATAAAGTCAAAACTTGTACTAAAAATACTAACATATATACCAGCAACTTTATAGTTTTGTCATGGTAACTCTCGGTTGCACTTTAATCTATTGAAAAATTCGTTGATTAATTGTTGCTTGAGTTTGAGATTTATAGCCATTTCTTTAACTAACTATCTAACCTAATAATTCTTTACATATGGTGCCACATTGCATTCCCACAAGCCTTCTCATCTTAATTTTTCCGCTCAAACTATTTATTCCATTTTAAAAAGTTAAATAACTAATTCTCAATTTTTTCTCTTTCTCTCTCTATATAAATCCATATCCTTTTTTAATCATTAGCTTCTTAAAAAATATTTTTTCATTAAATAAATACTAAGTATTTTGATTAAAAATATACTTTTTTAAATTCAAAATTGTCTAAAAATAGAATTTTTTTTCTAAAACAGCGAAACCTTTTTAAATTATGAAATATTTTAAAATCAACCTTTTTAAAAAAATAAAAGTTTTACATAAAAATATTTTTTACAAAACAAGCTCATAGTTTTTAAAGAACGAGATATTGATAAACAAAACGAAATTTTTTTAAAGCAATAACTTTTTAAAACGAAAGTTTTAAGAATATAAAAAATATTTTATCAGCTAATCAAAGTACATTTATATTTGACGTTTTACAGTTCTTAACTTTTCGTTAATAAATGTTTAGTATTTTTTCTTATTTAACCCGTGTAATACACGGGATTATAACCTAGTTAAATTATAATATTATTGTATCAACAAGCTAATAATCTCAATATTGTGGGTCTTCTTTGATTCAACACTTCATACTTGTGAAAGAAACTCATGTTTTTCTTAATAATTCGTTAATTCTTGAAACAACGTTCTTTATATGAAATTTTTTATACTCTTCTTCTTTTCATATAAACATTTGTACGTAGCCGATTTTAAATATTTTTATAAAAGGTGTTTTTACTCGTACTGAAAAATGTTAGTTTAAACTCATTTAGGGTCCGAGAAAAGCTAAAAGTAAAATATATCATAGACATCTGAAAACCACATCAACTTTCACATCAATATTCTATGTGATAAGAGATTTTGTTTGAATTTCATAACATAGCTGATCAATTTAATAAAATATTTATAGCTCCATACAAAAATCAAGTTTGTACACTCAAGATTCTTCAAAAACAAATTAGAGTACAAAACCATTGAACTATGGATATCCATATTTCTTTTAGGGTTGTTTGTAAATCTTATATTAACCATTAAAGGGTCATTCAAAGACAGTATTTGAATCAGTCAGCATGATTTTAAAACTTACTTATTAAGAAATTTAATCAACCACTAAAAGTTGTCTTTTAACTAAACTAAACACACTATATCTCTAACCAATTCATATAAATACTCTTCATGGAATCATAAAAGATCATCAAACAACCCATTACCTTCATATATAGTAACTTTATCCAAATTAATATTCTATCAACATAAAATAAAAGCACTTGCAACATGTATAATTCGAATTACTTAACGATTATGCCATCTTTATCGCTATCAGCTTCCACACGCAACCCTGCCCGTCCCATCAGCCTTTCAGAGAAAATTCACGCCGTCGTTCTTTCTCTCTCCTTCGTTTCTTTAATTTTTTATTGACGCGGCCTATCCCGATAAACTTCTCACATCTCTTTTCTTGTTACGTCCTCTCTTCTCAACCTGTATCTCTTCATTTAACATCAACCACTAATATCTTTTATGTATTAGTATGTTGGTGATGGTATTGGTTAATTGGGAAATCAACCGACAATATTATCACTTAAGTGATATTAAGAGAATGTCCACATCATCACCTGGGTATTAAAGAGAGTGTGTTGTGGATTGGTGAGGGAAGAGGTGGATCCCTGTATTCCATTGATCCATTCCTTCCCCGGTTGTACCTTGTCGTATGTTTTGTCGTACGGGCAAATTCCTCTTATTATTTAATTATAATAATATTATTGTAATATATCGACTCATCATTCTTTGATTTATAATTTTAAAATTAATTAGGAGAACAAAATCAAAAATCTAAAACCAATAAATCTAAAAGTTAACTCTTTATTAACCATTACTTGCTTGTATGTGTTCAATGACATTTTAGTGTGTATAGTTTCATCCGAACAATTATTTATTTCGGTGCACCTTTTTGATTTTTTTCAAAAGGGGGAATAGTGTGGTGAGTAGTGACAAGAAGATAGTGCAACATTAAATTAGAAGAGATGATGAAAGCATGAGCTCATTTTGGCTATGGTACTAGAAAATAAAATCTTAAAATGACACCTTATATTTCTACAAAACGTAAAGGTATTTATATTACAAATCTTACTAGAACTGTTCATTTTTTATTAGAAGCTTGTGATTTGATTTTTGATGTAGCAAGTACGAGAAAACAACTCTTATTTGTTGGCACTAAAAATAAAGAAGCTGATTCAGTAGCATGGGCTACAATAGCCAATAAGGGCTTGGTGCAATAAGGGCTCGATATCACTTACAATGAGTCTGAGGTTCTAGTCTTATGCTAGATAAGTATGTGAATTTAAAAGTAAGATTAGATAAATCTATGCGTATGTTGTTTCACAAAATGAATGCGCTAGAGCAAAAGCCGGTCTAAGCTTAAGTTCATATTTAACTTCAGAGGATTGGAGTTCGTTTCACTCAGAACTCTTTTCTATAAAGCTAGAACTCAGATTCTAAATTGTTTTTCAAGCTTGAGCACGAATCACGAATCACGAATAGTTTATTATTGTTTATATATATTTATAATTATCTTAATTGTATTTTTTATATATAACATAATATATTATCCATATTTAATAATAAATATGTGTGTGTATATATATATATAATGTGTTAGATAAATGATATAAATTATAGACTCAGTTAGACTCGCAAGCAAAATGAAGCTTGATATGTGATGGAGTTAGAGCTCATTTATTAAATGAGTTCTATATAAGCTCAAGTTCTATCTGAAACTCGTTTATGCTCAACTTGGTTAAATCTTTTACAAGTCAATCTAATGTAGCTTATTGACAAGGCCAATTTTTTCCACCCTTATATCCAGCAATATTTGATAAGTGAATGGATAGAATTTCAACATTACATGCATAAATACACTAAAAAAAATAAGTCTAGTGCAACATTTTAGAAGCAGCATTTCAAAAAAAAAATATTTTCTAGTAAAAATATTAAATTTTCTAACAGAAAAATTGTATTATCTAACAAAAAGATATTTTAGATTTAATACAACTTCATCTAATGTAGCATTTGATATATTGTTTAGACTAAGGCAATTTTTTCAAGATCTAATACAACTTCTTTAATACTTAATGCAATATATTACTAGAGTTATATTAATTTTTATTTGAGTTAATTTTAATTTTGTTCTCTAAGATTTGACTAAAATAATCATTTTTCCCTAAAGATTAAAACATCAATTTATCTTCAAAAGTTTCATATGTTATTTTAGTTTCACTCCAAAAATTTTATTATTTTGTATAAAGTTGAAAACAACTAATGAAACTTTTCTAGTAAAATTAAAATAACTTATGAAACTTTTTATGGTAAATTAATGTTTTTAATTTTTTGAAGGAAAATAATTAATTTAGTCAAATCTCAGAGAACAAAATTAAACTTAACTTTTTTTTTTTTATTCTATGCTTATATCATGCAATACCTTTTTTAAACTTTAAGTAAAATCCGCAGTTGAGTCTTGCATTAATAAAAGGATGTACGATAATCATTTTTCCCTTAATAAATGTAGAAGTTATTCCTAGTTGAGATTTTAATAAGTTTAAAGATTAATTGCGTAAAAGTTATAAATTTGTTTATAGTTACATCATATGTTCTATTTTAAAGATATTCTATCAAATCTTAAATTATGATCTACAACTTTATAATACGATTCATCAATTTATTACTTTTATTACACATCATCATAAGAGAAACACTCAACAAGAAAATGATGATGCACATTATAAACCCCAAAGATTATTAGTTTTAGTGCATCATCTCGTAAATGAAGATGCACTTGATGCAAAAGAAAATGGTATATGATAAGATGATGGGCAGAATGATATTCACGAGAAATGAATGTTGATTGAAGATGACACAATAGAAAATCATAGACAAGAAAATGATGCACAAGAATATATTAATATTATACACCAAAATATGATGCACTAGAATACGAAGAACAAGACTATGATGCACAAAAAGATAATGCATAGGATGAAATGAGTCTGCAAACAAAAATTGTCATGGTGCTATCATATTTACAAATTTGACTGTCCCAATCTACTTTATAAACAATAAATTATTGAGGAATTCTATCCGACATATTCTATGTATTATTTCTTACAAGCACACATGATGGCGTTGAAGACTCTAGATTCAATCTTGGTTAAAGAGCAAATATGATAGAAAGTTTGAATCCAACTCCAAGAATCATTGCTTATCTACAAAACAAGCATGGTATTTGTAAGGTTTTTGACTTTTGATTTGCTTCTTCTTCGTTGTTGTTTTTTTATTATCAACGGAGATGTTGGTGAAGAAGCCGATAGAGGTGATATGCAAGCGTTGTGATAGTGAATACAAAAGGCCTAGATGGTTGGCGTTTATACCTCACTGATGGCAAGTTGGAAGAGTCATATGATTGTGAAAAACTGCATGACACAAAACTAACATGAAATATGAGTTTGGATTTAGTATAAACGATTTGAACCTATGAATATGGTTAAAAGAATTGTGTTCACATTTGATAACCCATTTATTTTTATTCTCTTTAACGTATTTTATAGCATAAATTAACATGCAAGGCATTTTATGTTAAAATTTAAAAGTAAAAAAAGAAATTGAGATTATGTTTTTTAAATTAATGATAATTGTGTTATGTGTTTTTGGTTGTAAATCTACAATTTCAAAGTATTAATATGAAAAAAAGGACTTAAAAAATATGGTTAAACGGGTTGTTTACGTGTCAAACTACAAACATTTGTATTGTGTTCGTGTTCATATATCTTATATGATTTTTTAGGTTTATGTCCTGTTTAAATTGGATCCACGAAGTTTAACATCCATAGCACCCGTTTAACATTTTCCATGTATTTTCTTTTTTTTTCTAAAATCACATCCAGCGATGATTCCTTTTTCACTTATCTTTATTTCCGAATTCCCACCCCAGCCAAAAATAAAAGTTTGTTATGCAAATTAAAATAAATAAATATATAACTTAGTATATATGTTACTAGTATTTATGAATTCCGTTAAAAATATAGTTGAACCAAACTAAAAGTAGGTCAAACACTCAAATCCGATCCAAATCATTTCATCATCCAAACGAGATAGCTATTTTTCTATTTTTATCAATTTTTTAACACTGTTATCTTAATTCAATTTAAGAAGAATAAAATGGAGCAAAATTCAAGTATGGGTGAGAAACTAAATAACCGAAAAAACCAAACTGAAAGAGAAACCAATATTGTTTTTTTTTTAATATAATTTTTATATAACAACTTTAATTATATATGTGTATAAATAACCTAAACTATCGGCAAAAACCATAAATCAACTTGTAAAAACTAAAATATTATATGTTAAAAAGGTATAAACATATTAACAGCCTATTTGCATCAAATGATTTGTAGCCTAGCAGTATTAAAGAATGTAGTAAATATGTTTTCCTCAAGTGATTGAGGGTTATAATACCATGATGAACATTGGTTAGATTTAAGAGTAAGTTTGATATGTACGTATGTGAGTTAACCATTCTAAAAATGGTTAATGGATTTAAATATTCTCAATTATTGGGAATTGTCGGCTGCCACCCCCAAGTATCATTTTGGCGAATATAACTCCCAAGTAAAGACTTCGGTGTCTGTATCACCCGCCGTTTGTCAAAACCCTAACAAATGATATAAAATATATGACACAATGAACGTATATGATACAATGAGCTGATTTATTTGACACAATCACCAAAATAAATCAGCTTATTTGTTAGGGTTTTGACAAACGGCGGATGATACAGACACCGAAGTGTTTACTTGGGAGTTATATTCGTCAAAATGATACTTGGGGGTGGTAGCGGTCAATTGCCAATGGTTGGGAGTATTTAAATCCATTAACCCTTCTAAAAAATAGTCTTTTATGTTCTTTTTTTATTCGAAATATACTAAATTAATGTTCTAAGGTTTGAACTAACTCAAATGTTGAAGTTAGAACCAACAGTTGATCAAATTAACTAAACGACACTCTTTGCAGCCGAAACAACAAAACAGATCAATTTATAAAGTTACAAAAACCAAAACGTCAATTATATGTTCGGTTTCAAACTATAACCGAATTAAATCAAGCCACACATATCCAACCAACACAAAATTAATAATCACTACATGAAGTTTATAGTATTACTTTTACTTTATTTTAATAGCTATAAGAATCATAGCAAAAATCATATGCATAATACAATCATGTTACTATCTTCGGAATGAATCAATCAATAGTATCCCTTTAAGAAATTTAGTAGGATGAAATAGACAACCACTGGTCCACTATGACGACATGATATGTGGCCACAAATCACCAACACTCATAAGAGATGCGTGACCCTGGCCCCCTTTTTATCATATGCCTTCACCAGTATAACCATATAATGGCTCATAAGTCATAACCCTCCCCCGGTTGTCACTCGCCCTTGCTGGCAATATGCCTAGATTCCAAATAAATAATAAAAATATTTTATAAGTCAAGTTAAATAAGTTAATATTAAGAGTTAATTGTTATTTTCTTCATTGAGTTTTGATCTGTTTTATCATTTCCATCCAAAAAAGTTTTTTTTTTTTTTTTTTTTTTCTCTTTTGGTTATGTGACTTTTTAAATAGTTAACATTTTTATTTATTTTCGTTAACTTAGTTAATTGTGTTTGTTAAGTTAGAAACATTTAAGTCATTATAAAAAATTAAAACTTTATTTTTATCTATTTTGACTTAAATGCCCCTCACTTAACAACTATAATTAACTAAGTTCACGAAAATAGATGAAAGTTGCAACTTTTTTAAAAGTCAGAAACCCAGAAGAGAAAAAAAACTTTGGATGAAACTGACAAAATAAATAAAATCTCAGGGCCGAAAATGACAATTAACTCTAATATTAATTTATATTGATATTTACTTGAAATTTACAACAATTTATAATTTAATGTTGATAGTTTTATAAGTTATAGTTTGAATTATTATATATATATACTATTTATCAACTTTGATATGCATCATAGGTTGTATCATATATTTTAATAGGTTGTACTCACCTTTTAACTTTTTTTTAATCTTTTAACTTTTTTATTTTAACATAATACTTTTATATTTTTTACAATTTAGCCCTAGTATTTTTGCTTTCAACTTTGGTCCCTTATACTTCATATTTGACAAATTTTCTGTTTTACGCTTCGATCTAAATTTTACTAGTTAACACGCCGCAGCTAGCGTGTGTAGTTTAACGTTTTTACGCTTATTTTTTCACTGTTTAACAGCACCATCGCAATGCACTGATCCTTGATAGACTTACTTATTATTTATATATTTTACGTTTCGATTGCGTGGTCCAACGTTTTTGCGTCTAATTTTCATTCAGTTTTATTTTATTTTTTGTTTTTTTATTTCTTTTTTAATATAAGCTTTTTCGTTGTTGGTAGTCACTTATGATGGTACGCATTGGTGCTACTTGACATTGTTTTACCCTATCACTCCAACGCGATGAACTTAATACTATAAAAAATATAATTTTCCAAAGATAAATGATAACCACTTGATATAAACGGCTCCTTATAATAACTTTATAACTTACGGAATCCTCTCTCTTCTTATATATGCGAGACAAGCATATGTATGTGTGGATACAACTGAAAATAACTTAACCATGGAGTGGGGGTGGCTGACGGAGTTCTTGACGGGGATGGTGAAGCCCGTGGCGGCGACCGCGGTGGTGCTGCTAGCAGCACTGTTATCATATTATCAGAAGCTGAAACTTGAAGGGGAGATGCTTTACGCCATTGTTAGAGCTTTTCTTCAGCTCTCAGTTATTGGCTTTGTTCTTCAATTCATCTTCAATCAAAACAATAGTTGGTGGATCATTCTTCCTTATCTTTTCATGGTAATTTTTTAATTCAATCAAAATTTGATATCACATTGTTTTGAAAATCAGACTGGACGGGCGGTCAGACCCGAAACCATCCGAGTCAGTGCTTAAAACCGTTTTGACGTTGGTGGTCGAACCGGAAACCGGACCGATTGACCTGGTGGTACCAGTTATCTATATATATATATGTATTTTTATTGGATTATTTGTATAAAAAGTTAAACAAATATAAGTTATTAATATTAATGAATCAAATGTAAATATTTGGTTTATTGACACAATTTCTCACGATTTACATTTGAACCGATCCTTTATATATACATATATATTCAAATTTTCAATATTTTTTTCTTTTTTGTATATATTCATTAAATAATTATAAATTTATCATGTTCTTGTATACGATCTGACGGGTCGAGGCGGTGGGTTTACTATCAGTCTGTTTCTAAGAAAATATTACAATTGTTGTAGATTAGAATGAAATTATTCCGATGAACTAAGGGGTAAATTTGGTATTTCACAGGTTTCGGTCGCCGGATACACTGCCGGACAACGAGCAAAACATGTACCACATGGGAAATATATCGCCGGAGCGTCGATCTTGGTCGGTACGACGTTGACGATGTTGCTGTTGGTTTTGCTTAATGTTTTCCCGTTTACTCCTCAGTACATTATTCCCGTCGCCGGAATGATGGTCGGTAATGCGATGACGGTCACCGGAGTTACGATGAAGAGACTACGGGATGATATTCGAACACAAATGAATTTGGTAAGTTATAACACAGAAAACTATATGATAAGAAAATTTATTACTGTAACTGAACCTGTATAGCAGTCGACGCTACAACAAAATAAAGCTAATACAACTCTAATGATACGTTGCTAAGTCTTGAAAAAGTTATATTAGACATTGCAAAGATTACATTACTTTAAAACAATTTTTTTACTTTTTTATTTTTTTATAGAAGATAGTATCAGTTGAGGTTGTATTAAATCTAAAATAATTTTTTTTACATAATATAATTTTTATAAGAATATTCAATGTTTTTCAACATGTTGTTTTGAAAAAGTTACATTTGGCACATTTTATAGTATTGCGATTTGATTATCTGTATGATTTTCAAAACATATGTTTACCTATGTTGTCTATTCTTTTGTGTAGGTGGAGACGGCTTTAGCCCTAGGCGCGACACCACAACAAGCGACACTCCAGCAAGTGAAAAGGTCGTTAGTCATTGCGCTCTCACCGGTTGTTGACAACACAAAAACCGTAGGGCTCATCTCGCTTCCGGGAGCCATGACCGGGCTTATAATGGGTGGAGCTTCTCCTGTGGAAGCCATTCAACTTCAGATAGTGGTGATGAACATGCTCATTGGGGCTTCAACCATGAGTAGTATTATGTCGACATACTTTTGTTGGCCTAATTTCTTTACAAATGCCTATCAACTAGAAACGAAGGTCTTCTCGAGTGAATAGAGTCTGAACAGAGGCTTTGTTCGTTCAGGTTTTACCGATTCAAATTTAATTAGTTTTAATTAGTTTTGGTTATCATTAATCACAAAGTAAGATTAAGTTCGAATGTTACTTAATTAGAAAAATTATTATCAAGTGGGTTCAAATCAGATGGTTGTTTAATGTTATATGATCTTTTTAGACTTCTATATTGTAAAAGATTTTGTGGTACACCTTCCTATAAATCTATGTTGTAAAAGAAACCAATGGAGTGTGATTATGTTTTTCTAAAGAACACTAACAAATTTTTATGTTTGTTTTGATGAATAAATGAACACGGACAAAATTTTTTTCCTTCATTTACGTTCGTCAAACATTTGATAAATTATTTGCTCATAATGTTTATTTATGTATAGATAATATAGGAATAACTTCATCTAATAATAATCAAGTTTTTCAAATATTTTATTGAAAAAATTCGAGATTTTTCTTTTAAGCGTGAGCGAATGGTGGTCAAGTTCGGTTAGCCACACCTGAAACCGATAGAGGCGGTTAAAGGACATGATTAACCACACCTGAAACCGATTCTTGGTTGTGATTAATCAGTTGTATTTCCGTTAGTGGTCGGGTATGGGTATGTTTCAATTAATCCACCCGTTTTTTCAAGAATTGTTTTGATAATTCATGGAAGAAGTAGAAAAGAAGGATGACGAGGATGGATTCATTTTTGAGTTTTTAAACCAACAATGTGATAGAGCAAGATGTTTTCTTAACATGCCCTGCCAACCTGAAAACAAAGGAAATAGTTGAGCATTTTTGAATGGATCAAATAACCCATATAATAATAGCAATAACATATCAGATAGCATCATCAGAAACAAATAGATATAAAGTTGGGTTTGGTTTCGATTAAAGTTCGGTTATAGGACACTATTATCGGTTAATCACAATACTTTAACGTATCTATCAGCTATATTGGTTTTTGGTTAAATTCAATGCGATAATGGTAAGGTTATCTCTTAATAGCTGGTTATAATTAAGTAGCATAAATAAACTATAGATGAAACATACTATTTAGCGGTTGATTTTTAAATTCAACTTAAATCGCAAATTGCGGAATTTGATTATAATTTTATTATTTTTCTTTCTCCCCTTGTAGCTTTCGTTCCTCTAAAAATTACTTAACTTTTATTTTATGTATAATGTTATATATATATATTTAAATTAAGTGGTTTAGGTGAAACATATATGCCCTAGTTACTATTTAGTGATTATTATTATTTTTAATTTGACTTGAATTGAAAATTATAAAATTTGATTATTATTTTATGATTTATTTCTTACTCTTAACTCTTATTTTAAGTCATCAAATAATAACAGATTCACTTTTGTTAAAAAGTTCCTTAGGATTGTCACACAAGCGACACTTATGAAAGTCACATGGTTTTAAAGAAAAAAAAGTTTAAAATTGTAAGAGCATTCATAACATCTCTTTCTTCATATTTTTATTTTAACCAAATATCATATTTCTTTAAACTTTATTTTACATTCCACATCTCATTCTTTATCTATATATTTATCTCATTTATAAACACTTATTGTTTTTGCTCGTTCTTATGCATTTACAAAAAATATAAAGATTAATAAATGCTAGATATCTATTTTTAAAGAATTACTATTCACAAAACTTTAGAGTTTATAGATAGAGAGAGAGATGAAGATTCCGATAAAATTACAAAATACAAGAAATATATAAACAATAAAGATAGAGACTGAGGGGCTGTTTGATTTTGGCTGACTGGTCAGCCGGTCAGCCTGTTTGATGTGTGTAAAACCCGAGATGACCGGGTCAAAACATTTGACCCGGACGTGAAATTTCAAGATGCTGACCCACCCAACACCCCTGCACTCGAGCTGATTGGCTTCTCCTCCACCCCTGCACTCGAGGTTACGGCCAGTGATTTTGGCTGCAGTGACGGTAAGAGGGCGGTGGTGGAGGTGGGTGGGTGGGTGGGAGGGGTTTGGTGGTGGTGGTGGAGTGGTGGTTTTGCGGTGGTGATTGGCGAAGTCTGGTGAAGGATTTGAGGGTGATGGAGGCCATGGTGGTGGTGAAGTGAGGGGGTGACGAAGATCGAACGGCGGTTGGTGATGGTGAGGGTGATGAGGGGGCCGTAGGTGGATTTGAGGGTTTTGAGGGTGGGTTCGAGATGAGGGAGGGAGGTGGTGAGGAGGAGGAGGAGGGTGGAGGAGAGGAGGGAGGGGCCTGGTGGCAGCAACGGCGTGTTGCGGTGGCGATGGCGGAGGAGTTGGTGGAGGACGGCGGCAATGCAGACGGAGACGACGGTGATGAACTAGAGCTCCATTGATGGTGGTGATGATGAAGATGATGATAGTGGTGAGTGTTGGGGGAGATATTACTGAATCGATTTTGTTCTAGTCAGATACTGAATCAAACAACCAAGTTTCAGTCAGATGCAGACTCAGTCAGAACTTCTAACTGGGTCAGCTTCTGACTCAGTCAGATCTTACTGAGTCAGTGTAATCAAAGAGCCCTAAGATAAATTGAATTTCATAATCGAACGTTTAATCAAACTTAAGGCCCTTGCGTATAATCACAATTCACAAACTAAAGAGCCCAGCCCAACCCAAACAAGCCCAAGATCATCTCCTATTCAAACATTAAACGACGCCGTTGGTATCACCAGCATATCATCACTGCATCATCGAACAACAACAAACCCTCCATTGCCTTAAACCTTTGCAGTGTGAGACTCTGAGCAGCTTTTCCCCATCCTCCATCTCTATCACTGAACATGAGTCTCCTCCACAACGCAATCAGATCATCATCGAGTCGTTTGGTTCGTAGTCTTCATCCCAATCAACTGCTCAGATCACTTCTCACCGTCTCGCAGTCTCACCGTCTGTTCTCGACGGAATCTGCACCGCCGACCACCAAACCGTTGTTGGAAACACCGTCCACAGGTATTATTCATTATTCTACACTTACATTCACAATTTGTTGAAAGAAACCCTCGTAGTTTGAAACACCATATTTCTATTAATATTACATCATTTCCTGATTGGATTAGGCTTTCTTTTTTTATTAATGTGATTTGTAAATGATAATGTGTGTTGTTTTGTTACTCGTGAATTTACTACGAGGTGATGAAATTTGTTAGTATGTAGTCGGAAGCTGCAGGTTAAAACTAGGGTTTGATCCTTTGATGTGTAGGTATGTAATATGTTAGATTTGTTAGGATCGGGTTGCACACATGCGTACAATCAAACTGTGGAAAAGGTAAATCGTTAACGAACACGAGACACAAGGATTTATTGGTTTGGTTGGTGTGACCTATGGATTTATAATTGCTCTTGTATGAGGAATTACAAGTAAAATGAAAGATATAAATAGAGACTAAACTACAGTTACAATCTTAGGCAACAAGAAAAGATAAACCGGATCCAAACGGAACATGATTGTGTTATGCGCCATGTGTTATAGAGCTATTGAGATTTGTAGCTTACTAGCTTACAAGCAGAGATATGAGTAATAATTATTGGAAGTAGGTTTACAACATTCGTAGATCATTTGGCGTCTTGGTGACCTATATCTTACTTGACATTGTAATGAAAAGTGAAAACCACTTGGTAGTTGGTAGCGAATGGTATGGAATGTCACCATATCTGTTGAGTTAAAGACTATGCTAGCATGCCAGCAGAATCCATTTTTTCGTTAATGACATCATGTTACTCGCAATTGTAGAATGCATGACTTACATTAGTTTCCTTATTGGTTCATGGGTTTATGTCAGGTTTGGTCTACGGGAAACTGTTTGGCATTACGAAGAATACTTTGAAGAGTGATGTTCTCAGTTTGTTAGAAGAATGCAATTTAAGTCATGATGACCTCAAAGTTGATTACAATCCGTCGTACACACCAACTGGAATGTAAAGTTTTTCACAATACAATGTATCAAGGAGTGTTCATTCTTTTTTTTTATTTTGCTAACAAATTTCATCTTAGTCCATTTTGAAGTGGATTTTGTCTTCATATGTGTGTGTGTGCGTGCGCGCGCGTATGGGTGTGTGTATAATTCTATATTTCTATTATTAGTAAGTCATATTGATCAACTGAAGTTGATGTGATTATTTACGTTATCATGCTGGTTTGATGAGCAGGATGGTTCAATTTCCTTCTCGGAGCGCCTATGATGCTGCTCTTAAAACTCTCTCTAGGAAAGGCCGCTTGTATAGATTGGAGCGGGTAATTTTTGTCAAACATTATTTCAATTTGCAAAAATTCTCTTAGAATCACTGTATATTAAGAAACTCTCTAATGCTAATCTGGCATTTTGATTTCAGGCTGACCGTACGAACTGGGATTCTATCCAGCCATATGGAGGAAAATTTGTAAGCACAAAATGTTCTTCGCGTAGCTAAAACACTTCTGAAAGAGATTTTGATATCTTTCAGAGCTTTGGTGATATGGTCTATTTGAACTACGAAAATGATCCTTGCATTTTCATAAAGGATTTGGGTTTTACTGTTTTTGCTCTTGCAACCCTTTTCTTCTTTGAATTTTTTATATTCATACAGTTAAAAACTGTATGAGTTACCATAGTCATATATATATAGTTCTTGTACAAAATATAAATTACTCTGTTATTAATGCTACTTTTTTCTTATACAAAATTATTAACATTACTCTTTGGCGGCTTCCAGCTTTTTGACCTGTTTGGCGCATCTGTCCTATTTTTTAGTCTTTTTTTTTTTACCTTCTTGATCTTTTATGTGATACAACACAACCCAAATCGACCCTGTCATAAGTAGAAAGAGTCCATAATGTTACCTTTAGAAATATGTAGAAGCTTCTTGTTTTGGGGTCGACTGTGCTATTTTTGTTCTAGAAAGAAAGCATATGATGTTAGCAGCTTTTTCCGTATTGCATAACCTGCATGGCTAGTGATAGTAAGCTTTCATGTATTCATTTGTATATGCATGGCGCACGTATATGCTTTTTTCCCCCCTAATTCATACCTCTTTCACAAGATCATTAATAAGTTGCTTATTGCAGGTTTTATTGCAAGGAATACCCCCAAATGCAGCTGTAGAAGATATCGAACGGTTCCTTGTTGGCTGTGAGTATGAATCATCCAGCATCCGCATGTTCTCCAGGTTAAAAAAAACATTATTCCAGTGCATGCTTACTTGCTTTTGATAAAAAAATGTACGCATTCAAGCTTTCCTGTATTTGATTAAATAATTTGATTACTTTTGCAGGCCGGGAGCTTCTGGGCCTACCAGAATGGCACTTGTACGTTTTGTTTCCCCAACTGCAGCCATGAGTGCGTTGATAACAAAAAATAGAGGCTTTTGTTTCAATAACCAGATCTCCATGCATGTTCTCCAGTAACTACACAAGCTATGGTGGGTGGGTCAGTCAGTCTTACAAGCAATCATGGTTAGACTAAGTAACTAACTCGAGTTCAACATTTATGCTCATCTTTTAAGTACTCCATGTTTATTTAAATTTCTTGACTAATAATCATATACCTAAAAGGTCTTGTTAAACAAAATATATGTATTAGATATTCAACAATAGTTGCTAGTTGGTTAGTAATTTAAGTCTTCAAGAGGATATATTTATTATTTCAGTACTTTCTAGGATCTATATTCATATATTCATGAAATTTATAACATAATATGCTTTGGGATCTAAGTATACATATAACTTTAGTGTAAGATACATATATTTTTGACAACTATATTCCTTGGATAGGATTAAACAACAATGATAATATATGAGATTTAGTCACATTTGGACGACCATGCCCGTCTCCTTTACCATACATGAACTGTGCCATCCTAACAATGTCCATTGCATAGTCCACAGACTCTCGTAGGAGCTGAGATTTAGCACTTGTTCGTTCTTTGTTAAGTTTATTCCATGTTTTCATGATTAACTTTTTGATATATCTTCTAGCTTCATCTTCAGTTGCGCCACTTTCATGCATGTAACACTGGATTGACTTTGGACTATCTCCTCTTTTCATTTCATCCTTAAACAAACATGAGAATGAATAATTAAGCTATTAATTTTTATATGAAAACCAAAATATAACCACAAGTTTATATATTAGTGAGCGTTCATACTGAGGATGTTGCCAAGTCATCAGCAAGCCGAACAATTAGCGCCACATGTTTAACTATATTCTCTGTTTCTTCAGACCATTGCAGGATCTCTTGGGTTGAAGTAATAGATGTTGAAACCTTAATATGCAATAGTGTTAGAGGACTTCCTATTGTTATACAAGCATTATCCAAGTAGTCTTTCAGTGTTGGTGTATGCCCACTATGGTACCACCTTGCTTCTAGAAGGTATGCATTGCATAAATCTGCCCACTACAATATCACCCATCCTTCTCAGAGTAAGAAAATCTAGACTATATTCACAATAAAATATAATCACATAAGTGTATAGTAGTAAGTGTATGATTATCCTCTAAGCATAGGCTTTAGGTTGCAAACTAGAGTATTGATGGGCCTCATGAGTTTCTCCCAACGGGTTCTCATGGTAAAAGATAATAATAAATCTATCTAATGACATAAGAAAGATTGATTAGTTACTAACCGCTTTCTTTAGGTATGGAAGGACGAGGATTCTCGTGTTTATCAATGTGTCATACGTGATCTCGTGTATTGTATTGTAGAGTCCAAGGAAGCATATCTTCATATAATTTGGAAGTTCCTCAATCGTGTTGATGTCCCATCTAAGTATTAGAAACCTTTTAGTTTTCAAGAAATATTTGCTAGGGAAGTAATAGTATTTTCGACTAGCATTTACCTGCTGATAACATCTGTAAATTGTTCAAGTTCATCAAAAGTACCATACACATCATAGATATCATCAATGGTAGTAATCATGGCATTGACCTTTGTTATGTTTCTCCTTCCGAGACTAAACCCTGGTACATAGCTATAACCTACGGTCCATAGAAAACACTCCACCAACCGGTCACGAGCAAAGGTTAACTTCTTATCCCAGCTTGTATTTCTCCACCAACTATCATCGTTAGTGCGAATTGGGATTAATAAATAGTTTGGGCGTGATAGATATGAGAGAGAAATGATACCTTGACGTGTGTTTTAGATCTCCGATATGAACAGCTTGAACCATATTAAAATCTAGTTTTGCGAGCTCGATCAAAGCTAGATTCATGTCACTTCTTTTCTCATATATTTCAATGAACCATCTTGCTTCTACCCGCGGTACTCTCCAATGCAGTGGAACCTCCAAAGCAAGACGTACTAACGGTGCTATACTTTCATTAATCTCATCTAGTTTTTCTGTTAGATATGTCATCGTCCATTCTTTGGCTTCATCCAAAATGCTCTCACCCTCGAATGAATGATAAGATGCCTCGTATAAGTTCAAAACCCGACCATATCCTCATAGCAACATGGGTTAAGATTCTGTGTCTTGTCCTTAAAGTTGCTAAATATGTCTAAATACACAGAAATAACAAAGTAAAAGATTGATTTGAGGGATTTATCTAAAGCTTAGTAATTTAAAAGGATTTATTACGAAATTTTATAACCTTGCGGTATAGGATAACTATGTTGTCTTAGCAGTCGAAAACCAAGAGATCGAAGGTTTAGATCGGTTGTATTCCACTTGTTACGTGTTTTGTAGTAAATCATGTTCAAGACATCACTTATCTCCTCCTTGAAATGATACGAGATTCCAAGTCGTTGCAAATCATCAACTAACTCAAGGCTACTCAAAGGATCTTCCACCATACTATGTTCTCGTATCATCACCTTCACTACTTCCTTTAAATGATCTGCTCTAGCTGCATAATCTTTTCCCTGTATATATTAAGTTCTTCAAAATTAGCTCATAAAACCTCCCCGGAAAAAAATGGGAAACAATAATCTTTGCAGTGTTAAATGGATCATGTTCTTGAGTTGGACAATCGAATATGAAAAATTAGACACGGACATAAAAATTGTGTCAAACATATGAACTCGAGTACAACATTATTTTTCATGAGTTGTCACAAAATTGCCCCGTGAATTCCGTGTTAGGTCTGTGTGGTGTAGAAATTTTAAACCCTCGAATCTTACCGAGCATTTAGTAGAGAGCGATTGAACTTGATCATAAGACCATAGTGACGACTCATAATTCGCTGATCTTCGTTCAACTAGGGGCTCAGCCACAGTCGATTTGAGTTGTGATGAATATATCAGCTTGCAAATGTTGAATCGTTTATGTGCCACAATAATATCTTTGCGCACTAGAAGGGGACAGGAAAAGCAGCACATTGAAGCCATGGAGAAAAGAGAAGTTTTAGAAGGTAATAAGTTTGTTCATAACTATGTATATAACATGTGATGTGACTGGATGAACAAATTGAGCCAAACGTTATCATTTATAACGTATAACGTTTTGTGTGATGTAGTATTATCACACGTTCTATTCATTATATGATCTGAAATGTAAACGTCGGTGGCACACAATACTCACAGTTCACTTATACATCCAAATTCATAAGGTAAAATCAAATAATTCATCTTTTTATTATAATTTATTTGGTTTTTTCTCTATATATTCTATTTAGATTAAGATTATAATTAAATGTGAGGCTAGCTTGGTGGTAGATTTCGCTTGGACTAATAGCCAAAACCAGAGTTTGAACTAAGGAATTTGTTCTAGGGATGTTCATAAACTGTTCAAGTGATCTAAACGGTTGAACCATGTTGGCCGATTCAAAATATATCTATAGTTCAAACCATAAAAAACCGAACTATTAAAACCGTAGAAATTTGGCCGGTTTGTGGTTTGGAATATGAAACTGACAGTGTAAACCGGACTGGCCACATACAATTATATATGTGTGTATTTTGTAGTATATCCATATTTGAAAATACTGTCACCATTCTAGCTTTTAAAATGCAAAAACAATCTTTTACAATACATTTTAATAGCAAGGGTGCAAAAAATTTAAACTCTCAGTGTAATTTTAAGGAGAAATAAAGAAAAAAACAATTACTTCATCTGAATACAATACAAATGTTCCGTGACAAACAAAAAACAGATCAAAGCGGAGCAATGGAGGACGAATTATACGTATAGAACAGAACCCATGAATTCATTGATCATAACATGCAATTAGCTTTAAAAATGGTAACTAAAAAAACAACAAAACAAAACCGTTTTAGGCCGCTTTGGTTTACAACGTTGATACAAAACCATTAAACTTGTGGTTTACACAAAAATCCCAGTCGAACTGGACCATGAACACTCGTAATCCTCTCCCCCAAATCCCATTTTTGACTCTTTCTTTTATTTTCCAATTATAAAACAACTAAAAAAGTTATTTTTAATTAATACGTACTATTCTTTTACTTTATATAAAAACTATATATATATATATATATATATATATATATATATATATATATATATCTATATTAATATACAAACATCTAATATGCCATATAGCATCCTCTAAAGGCCACTACTTATCATGTGTCATCCTATTAATTTTTCTTTTTCCTTCACTTTTTCCTCCTTTTTAATAAATTGTTCTATGATAATTGTTTTTATTGTATAACAACTTTTCCATAATTATCTACCTTTCAAATATGAATACTAAATACAAATTATTTTTTTTACTCAATATAAAGAAGTTGTGATTGTTTTTATTATTTGCAATAATTTGAATTAAAATTTGCTATAATTATCGCACTTTCAAGTTCAAAGAGTCATAATTTACTACTAATTTGATTTAAATTTGCTATTTCTTTGTCGTATAGTAACATATTATCTGCATAATTTTAAATGTGCGATATCATACATAAATTTATAAATAGATATGTTTTCACAATAGATTAGTATTGATTTTACAATAATTAACCGATTTATGAGTTTGTATAAAGACTATATTAGTTTAAATCATAGTTAAAAGAATAATTAAATAAACTTTAAACTAATTTTTAACTATACAAATTAGATTTTATGTTTTTTAAAGATACAGACGTGAACAATTTAAAATAACCATCGTAAGAAATATTATGTACTAATTATAAATTATGAATTTCTTTAATTATGTAAACCATTTAAATTTTAAAAATATACAAATTTGTGGTTTAAAAAAACTATATAAAATATAATTTAGAAATTTTAATTTCTTTAATTATCTGAACGATTTAAATTTGGAAGATATTTAAATCTGCAGATTTCTAAAAAACAATCTTATAAAATATCAACTATAATTTTGAATCTCCTTAATTATCTAAACAACCTATATTAGTTCAAAATTACAGTTAAAAGAATCTTTCTACTCTAATAAAAAAGTATCTATGGGTGACACGTGACATTACCATATTCAATTTTATTAAAATTTTCCCGCTTCTCTCTCCTATTAAATATTTACATTAATTACTTATAATATTATTTAATTGTTTTAAATCTAAATTAGTTTTACAAGTAAATTAAGAAATAAATCTTTTTATTATGTTATTCCTAAAGAAATAGATTTTATAAAATAAGAAACATTTCAAAAACACCAAACTTTTTTAAATATATATTTTTATAACGGTTTGTTTTGAAACAAAACGTTTAATTTATTTTTGGGAAAAAAACAAATAAAAGTTTTAATATAAAAGTTTAAAAAGTTAATATAATTATTTTATTACTTATAGTCCTTAATCATATTTTGTTATTAGAATATAGTTTTATAATTAATAAATTTTTTTTGTATAAAATATTTTATTGTATTAACCAGTGCAATACACGGGTTGACTAAATCTAGTAATTTGATAAACTTTAAACTAATTTTCAACCATACAAATCAGATTTTACGTTTTCTAAAGATACAAACATGAAGAAATTTAAAATAATCATCGTAAATTATATGTAACATGAATAAGTAACTATGTAAATTATAGAAATATAAATCTGAATAAGAAAACGTGGAGTTTACATATGTGTATGTTCAGTTTACACATGTGTAAAACTCAGTTTACACATATGTGAAACTCATTCTACAGATGTTTACATATGAAACCCTAGTAAAAATAGATTTGATAAAAATAATATAGAATTAAGTATCTCACATACACATGTGTAATATATTTTATACATACTTTAAACTAATATTTTTAATAAGAATGATTGAGTAGTTCCTTAAAAAACATCACCAACTACATATGCACACATGTGTAAAAATAAATTTATGCAACGTAAAAAATATATACATATTTATACCTTACAGGTCTAAGTACTTCACTAAAAACATTAACAATAAAAAAACTCAGACTTAAACGTTGAACACCAACCAAAAAACCAAATCTTAACTTGAACAACAACAAAAACCGCAAGAACGTCGAAGTCGCCGTTGTCATCATTCATAGATGGTGGTCAGCCACTGTATTCATCGTTGCCATCTTCTTACCTTGAACATCAACAACAAAGCATATGTAACCAAGATCTAAAAAATCGTCACAAAAAAAACATAGTTCTAAACTTAAACATGAATATAAGGTTTTTAAAACAAAAAAACAAAAATCTAACCATGAACACCAACAAAAACTATTAGTTATTCATCATCGTTGTCACCGCCATCACCATCGTCGCCGTCGTCACCACCGTCGGTGCTGTCACTGTCACCGCTCTAGATGACGATCAACCACCGATGAAAGCTTCCATATCTTTATTTTCTCTTGATTTCTTCTTGTGTTTTATCTTTTAGAGAGAAAAAGATGATAGAGAAAGATAAAAGATATAGTTTTAGAGAGAGAGAGATTGATTGATTGAAATAATTAGTATGAGTGGAGTTATAATAATTGAGATTCAAAAAAATATGAAAATAACCAAATTATCTTTTTTTTGTCTTTTTGTATGTAGGTCCCATCATTTCAAACAAAATGCATTGTTTTTATTTTAAAAAATTTGATTGATTTGTCTAAATCTAATTAATAGCTGAGATTTGTTTACAAAATTTAAAAAAAAATTGGATTCTAACAATCTAAGCTATCACATATTTCCTTATGATTGATAATAGTCGTTTTAACTATTATACTATTTATTATATATATTGATAAAAATACATATAATTTTAAGATATCTAAAATTTATTTTTAAAAATATAATATTTGTAGTTTTTTGTTTAAATGCATGTACATTTTATAGTTTTTTTTTTGTCTGAAAATATAATAGTCTTTCGTCTAAATGCATATATGAACCTTTTTTATAGGCTTTTTTTAATAAGCCGCAGAGAGGTGTGAAAAATTCAAAGAGATAGCAAGAAGGTAGAAATAACTAGATGCTAGAACGAGAATCGATCAAATGACTCAAAGTACTAATGATAACTAAAGATGATAAATCGAACCAAAAGACTTCTAGAATAAAAGTTCTTTAATTCAAATTCTGTTAAAAAAATAACTTATTCAAAACCCATATCATAGTGGGTGTTTGGGATTTCTTATTTAAGTCTAAAAGAATATAATGTCAAATGTCCTTATTAACTTATAATTTTTCAAAAAAGAAGTTTTTTAAAAAGTGTTTGGATTAGTTTATAAGTTAATAAGTCAATAAGTTATTTTTTAAAAAGTGTTTGATTTAACTTATTAATATAAAAGTATAAAAAAAAACATTTTTTTTATTAGTCAATAAGTTGTTAGTGTTTGAGATTGCTTATTTATACTATCATATACTTTTTTCCTCTCTTGCATATTGAAAAGAACTACGAAATATATAACATAAAATTCATTTACATATTTTATAATTCTTGATTAGACCATAATAATATTACGTTCACATTGTTAAAAAAACAACAAAATGCATAATAATAACAAACTAATGTCATACTACACTCATCTCCGTGATTCCATTATATCTTGCGCAATAATATCTCTTATCGCTGCCATATGCATAATATCATCATACATACGATTTGTAGGCAAAACTTCTTCATGAAGTTCATTACTAGTATCACCTTCTGTGGGATCGTAAGATTGTTGTTGGTCCACGTTAAATGCTTCATCAAGCCTACCAACCTTTTTTTATAAAGTTTTGGATCTCCATCGATGCTATCACCAATACTCACTTGGTGGTCGTATGTGTAATTAACATGCATATCTCTCAATAAATGCCCACATAGCTTTCCGCACTCCAAAATTTTGTTCAATGATATTTCGCAATGATGAGCGGTAATAGTTAAATGTCTCTTTTGGTCCACGAGGAGCACGCATAGCACTAGTCCACGTCGAAAATCCGTTATATGATAACGAATGTTCGCACCTTTGTATGGAACAAGATATCCTTAGTATTTGGGTATCCGATATCAACAATGTAATATTTACCTATAAATAAAACAAGAAATTGTTAGCCGTTTCAAACAAGTATTAAAAACATAAAAAAAATGTATTACTAACTATACTAACCACCTTACAAGATTAAAAATGAATCAAAGGGTTGGACTTGTTGCAAACAAAATGTAAAAGAATTGGGAAACTTATAACCTTCTGCAAATATAATAGAAATTATCCACATGACATTTGGTAGAAAAATTAACCAAACCTAGCGTCACATGTTACATCTAACAACACCTATATAACTATAACCTAAAAACTAAAGATAAACTATATCTTTGCTGACTAACTTAGTGATTACTACCTTAAACTACACTTAGACACACACATGTAACGACATCTTAATTACACTTATAAAAAAATAATGTCCAAATAAAAGTTATAAACATTTAAAAAAATATGAGAACTTGTAAAAAATCAACAAAAGTGATTTTGCTTAAAATACTCCTCTAACAAACTTATTCTCTACATTTAGTCTTAAACATTGATTAAGAAGATTGACTTTTCTCACTCAATTATCTCCTCCATTACTCAAGTACAGAAACATTAAAGCACTAGGCTGGCACGTCTCCATATGAAAGCTCATACATCAGTCCGTTCATATTAATTCTGAAACTATGACCACCCTCAGGAGGAACCCTCTTAGGTGAGACAACGCTTTAGCCCACCTGAAACCTTTTTTTTTTTTTTTTAATCGCGGGTGAGAATTGAATTCAAGACATCCCACAACTTTAAATGAAGTTTTGGAGTAACTCGTCTCAACCACTTGAGCTAAGGATTACTAGTATATAGACTTTTAATACATACATATATATATATATATATATATATATATATATATATATATATATATATATAATTTACTTTTCCAATCTTCAAAGTTTATAAAATAAAAAAAATGATGATATTTTTACTTATCCATCCTAAAAAAAATTAACCAGTTTCATCAATCTTATCTTTCCTACATATAAGTACATAATTAATAAATGTGTAAGTAAACGATTAAAGTTTTAAATATATATGTTTATAAATAATACATTTGTAGGTTAAAAAAACAAAACTTTAATACATACATATACATGTATAAATATAATTTACCTTTCTAATCTTGTTAATTTTATAAATAGAAAAATGATGATATTTTTACTTATCCATCCTAAGAAAAACAGTAACCAATTTCATTAATCTTATGTTTCCTACATATAAGTATATAACTAATAGATGTGTAAGTAAACGATTAAAGTTTAAAATATATGAAAAAAATAGTTTGACAAGTTTATATTGTGACGCTACCCTAAATAAATCTCACATCGGCCGTGAACAGGAAAAATTATTGGTTCATAAGTAATGTCTGGTATCTGATATTACCAACGCGTCTTGGGTGTATTGCTGTGGATAAGAGCAGAACTCCACAGTTAAGCATGCTTAGGTGACAATAATCTAGGGATAGGTGACCTTTCTGGTAAGTTTTCATCTGGGCAACCAAAAGCAAATCTGTGAGTTCCTCATGGGCAAAACGAACAATAATGGTGGTACGAGAGGTCGGGTGTTACAATTACATCAGTGGTGTAACGCGGTGTAAAAGTTAATTACACTACACAATCATGGTGTAAGTGTTCGTTATATTAGTGTTAACAGGTTATCGCAATAAAGATTGGTTAACAACCATTCCTTCCACTATTGTTATTGTTATATACAAACATAGTTATTAGTAGGGAGTTATATACACCAACTAAAATCTGATAATGATTTCATACATTCAAAGTTGATTGGATTGTTGATTCAAGTGTAGTTGTTATTAGTAGTTTTCAACTATGTTACCACGTAAACTTAACAAATCACAACAACTATCACCCTACATTCATGTAACAGCAAAGCAAATTAAATAGACCAAACAAAATATGACGCAACTTAGAAAGCCCTTCGCATGACGATAGCAAACCACAATCAAGAAACGTAAGACCAAAATCAATTCCAAACCACAATCAATTCCAAAATAAAGAAACGTAAGAACTAAATCGAAACCTCACCTTGAAATCGGCAGAGAGGTTTGGAAAACGTGTAGAGTAGGAGTATCAATGGAGTTGGTGATGTTGCCATCGTGAAAGAAGAGCGATCCCATATTGATTTGAAACATAAAACCCTAATTGATCAATTTTTATAATCGATGATCTAACACGGTTGATGAAGATACATGAATGCGATGGTCAAATCCTATCTAACGACAAGAAAAAACCGGGATGGAACATACATCATTGCTTCAGTTGCACAAACAAAGCAAAGGAACCGTTATCGCTTCTTTATTGAACCTGCGACCACTGTCGCTTCAATCAACTGGCAGAGGGGAGGGGGAATTGAAAGAGCTCGTCTTACTAAAATAAGTGAACTTTCAATCTTGTCCATCTGTTTCGTTTTATATAGTACTAACGATATAGATAGAAGTTTGTTTCTTTATTAATAACATTAATAATAAGATATCTTTCTTGATTTATTAAAACTATTTTTAATCTAAAAAATATTAAATAATATTATTGGTAATTCATGTAATTATTTAATAAAAGAGAGAAAAAAAATTTGACGAATAAATATATGATGTTTTCATGTGTCTCTATTAGTTAGCTTTTATTAGAGTAGAAAGATTGATGACTAAATTGTACTAATATTTTTTCTAAATTTAATACACTTTTCTAGGTAAAGTTAACATTTAGCTATATGTTTTTCTTAAACTGTACTTGTTAATCACTAGATTGCATATTATTAGGTAAAGTTAACACTTGTTTTGAGATAGTATTCAATATAAGGAGGTGATTATTTGTTCAAAACATTCACTTGGTTTTACAACTATGTTAGAAAACCCATATATTACATAAGTGAAATAAATTCAACAAATTAAAACCTATAGTTTTTATAAATGTTTTATAGGTTGCACGTCTTAGCCTTTGGTGAAATAAACAATAATAAATTTCTAAGAAATTATAAATAAAATAATAAAATTATAAGTTATAAAATTATATATTAAGTTAAGATATTATATAAACTAGCATTAACAGTGCTCACATTGTTTAAAATTAATATACCAAAGCAAGAAGCCAAGAAAGTAGTATTATTGATACGATATCCTACAAGATCAATCATGAAATTTAAAGCATTTAGGTAATCTTGTAAGGCTAGTCAAGAAATTTAACGCCTCTATTCAACTGGGGAATCAAATTGAAATCTTTGAAACAGAAAAACAACATTACAGTGTTCTTGTATAGTTCAAGGGTGATTGAATTATCCAAAAATCAACAACATTAAACTAATTAGTTGTAGTCTGTTACACAAAGAACACCATATATAAAAATTTCTTGATTAAAAGTATTGAAGACTTGAATTGAGGTTCCATTTGGTTTATCAATCTTTTTCTTCCTCCAAAAACAACTTTTAATCCTTCAATGTTTTTCTTTATGTACAAAAGTATACTTGTACCTTACTTTAGTGAAGTGGTGTCATGCGGTTAAGTTTTATAGGGGATCTCCATAGTAAATTTTCACTTAAGTGATTAGTTCATGACCAATATGACCTCAATCAGCTTCTGCTCCTTTGTTAAAACTCACTGCTACTTGCGTAAACATCATCAATGTTAACCATAATACAAAAGACTTTATTTTAAGCAAAATACAAACTTAGGGGGTGTTTGTTTTTCTGAAAAATGTCTGCGCAGACTCTTTTGTCTGCGCCGCGCAGACCACGTGTAGACATTGTCATCTGCAGACTGTTTGTTTTTTCGAAAACATTTCATTAAAAAACGTCTGCGCGAACTTTTTTGGTGCAGACTTGGCTTAGCCACTTCTAAGGTCTGTAGAGCTGTTCTTAAACACCAACACCCATCACCACCACCACCGTCCACCTCCGCCACCACCCACCACCACCATCCCGCGCCGCCGTCCACCACCATCACAACCATCCGTACAACACCACTAGTTTATTTTAATAATCTACAGACGTTAAAAACAAACAGTTTTCTTCTTGCAGACTGCAGAGTTTTGGTCCACCTCTTCTGCTACAGTACAGATGTCTGCAGATCTAGTCCGCATATTGCAGACATTTTACCTGTTTAAAAACAAACACCACCTTAGATAGATTGAAATATTTTAATTTGATAATAAGCACACAATCAGGTTTCTCGTATCCTAATAAATGGTACTAATAAATTAGCTATATAAAAAATATAGGATCATATCCCATAAGACTTTGTTTCAGACTGGAATTATTAGGCTCAACATGAATTCGATCTAATTTGTATGCCTTTTATATTCTTGCCAAGTAAATGGCATTAAAGTAAAACCTGGTTATCATCAGGTATTCAGGTGGCAAGCTGCATATCATCTGAAACACAATAGGTCTTCCATCAACCAGATTCATCAACCATATACACACACCATTATAAAATTCTACTCATTTGGGAAATTATATTACAAACACTTGACGTGCAACCTTAGAAGCAAACATAAGCATTGAAATCTTACCCAGTAAAAGATTAATACTACCATAAATTAATTAAGAAAGAAGACAAATTTGTGTCGTACGTGTCTGGTTGTCAACAATCTATTTGTAGCAGATAAAGGAGAGCAAGAATAGTGGGATTGTATGAGGAATCACTGATCTAAGTTTGAACTTGATAAATGCTCATTGAAATCAAAATCATCCATCCAGCTTCAAAATCAAATTTGTAAAATACAAAGATACCTGAAATGAATATGAACCCTTTATGGTACCCGTTTTGCTCTGTCTCTCTCTCATTCAACTTTAAAATTGGCGTGAGTAACATCAACGATTTTGAATCATTCAAGACTCATTTCGGCTACTAACATTTATAAGAAAGCAACTGAGAGAACCCATTTATAATCATATTTGTAGTCAGAAAACCCTAGTTTTCAAACCGGTTAAGAGAGCTCCAAGGCAACGTACTTTGATGGTTTAACAAACACTCCGATTACGCCTAAGATTTTTAGAACATGAAAGATTAATAGGAGAAATAGTACCCGTGTCTCATTGTCAATGAAGAAGAAACCATCTGAAGCCCTCAAATTTGATTCACACCGTCATCGCCCGCCTCGCCGTAAACCTCCACCCTAGATATCCCCAATGCCTACGTTTTTTACACCCTTATCGGTCAATAATCTTGTAAAGAGCCAAAGTGCAGTGGTCAAAACTTAAAAACATAAACTACTAGTTTAGTATCCCGTGTATTATACGGGTTGAATAAATAAAATATTAAATAAATAGTAATAAAAAATTATTAATTATAAAATGATATTTTGAAATATTATATGATTGAAATTACACATGAGTAAATTACTATATATATGTAAAAAATAATAATATTATTTTCTTTGAACTTTTGTTTTAAAATTTTTAAATCTAAAAAAATTTAAAAAATTCGTTCTAAATCAAAATGTTTTAAAAAAGTTGTCATTTTCTATAAAATTTCTTATCGTAACTTTGAATTTTAATTTTTTTACGGTTCATAAAAATTTTAATTTCTAAAAACATTGATTTTAAATATTTTGTATTTTTAAAGAAGTTTAATATTTTAAAAAAATTACTTATGTTATACAAAAGATTATTTCTTTAAAAGTTAAAATTTTAAAACGAACTCTTTCTTAATTTATCAAAAACTATTTTAATCTCAAAATAATTAAATAATATAATTATTAGTTAATGTAAATATTTAATATGAGAGAGAAGCGATAAAATTAGGTTTAGGAAGTCTAATATTATGACAAGTGTTAATTCAAAAACTTTTTTTATTATAATAGATAGATATTGTATCTAACATTTTGCTTTTATATAGAGAATAATCATATACTATAGTATGTTTTAATATATTTAAATATAATTTATATTACATGGGTAAAATAAATTTAATATATTAACTTATAGTATTTGATTTATATAATATCTTATCTTAAATTATAATTCTTATAATTTATAATTTTATAATTTTGTTTATATTTTCTTAGAATTTCATTATTTTTTATTTCACCAAAGGCTAAGACATGAAACCTATAAATATTTATATTAACTATTGGTTTTAACATTTAAATTTATTTAACCCATGTAATACATGAGTTTTCTAACCTAGTTTTAAAAATAAGTGCATGTTCGGAACTAATCACCTCCTTATATAGAATACTAGTTTTAGTAAACCCGTTTATTACACGGGTTGACTAAATAAAATACTAAATAGAATAAAAATTTATTAATTATAAATCAATATTTTAAAATAAGATATGATTGAAATTACATATGAGTTAAAACTATAAATAATAAAACAATGATATCAACTTTTGTTTTTAAACTTTTTTTTTGTTTTTTTAAATAATAAACATTTTGTTTCAAAACAAACTGTTTTTTTTATGGTGCATATTAAAAAAAAATAATGTCATATGAATAAGTTATATGCGTTTAAAAAAAGGGAAGAAGTTAAAAAAATAAACAATTGTAGGCTATTACCAACAGTAGCATTTCTTGCGTGATTATTGTATCTTAAATCTGAACCGTTCATCTCTTAGATCGATGGACCTTGTTGCTTCGTACCCTTCGGACGAAAACAACACTTTGTACTGTAAACTATTTCATTATATATATATATATATATATATATATATATATATATATATATATTATACATCAATAATTTGAAATAACATAAAGTGAGATAAGATGGCTAACACTATATTATTTAGTGATGTAAATATATAATTTCACCTTCGTTCAAAAAAAATATATAATTTCACCTTCTTTCGTACAATATCAACCTCATTATTTTCTAAATAGTTAGGCCCTTACTCATATAACAGTTAGGACCACTTATTTGACAAAAGATAGTCACGGAAATGGTAATTTATGCTTTCAAGCAAATTAGGGCTGGAAATTCCTAATATGTTTATAATACGATTATATTTTTTTAATAAAAAATATATTATTTATTCTTTTATATTTTTAAAAATAATTAAAATTAAAAGGCTAGACTTTAATATTTCTCATATTTGGTTCGTACAAACACATAACAAATTTATATGCATGAGATACAAGTAGCTAAACAAGTAATTTTCATTTTTAATACTTCTGTTACTAACGTTATCTCTAACCTGTTAAATATTATAAGACTTTTTTTGTCAGTCCTACGCAAAATATCATAGAGCCCTTATATTTGAAAGTAAATCACCCGGCCCTACAACCAATGGTAAAACATGTGAAAAAAAAACAAAGACTCTTTTGTCATCATCATCCCATCATATCACCCAACAAATTCATCAATGTCCCTTGCATCTTAAAGCATCAAAATTTTTTATGGGCTTTGAATTCATACATTCCTGATTAGACTTTACACATTATTAACTTAAGTTCATTTTGTTGGTGTACATTTCACTTACTTAATGTAAATAAACATTTGCAATACAAGTGATGTATTGATCTAACCTAAATCTCTACTTTTATATATGATAGGGCAAATGTTACGTTGGTGTTACGGAAGGATGTTCTGATAGATGAGTGTTAATTAACGATAGAAATAATGAATTTACCTAACTTTTCAAAATAAAAAAAGTATATTAGACACGTGAACCAATTAGACATGACATGTGGGGTTGTCGACCAATGGCATGCACACATTGTTTATACCAACCTAGTAACGTGTCATCGTAAGAAATTTCGAATATCAAGACAAACAAAAAGCAACAACTAAAATTCAGTTTAGAAATTAGAAATAGAAGCAATATATATATATATATATATTAGCCTAACAAATAGAAGCAATAAATCATAGAATATTAGTGTAAAATGAAACTTTGAACGATCTAAAATTAGTGTAAAATAAGTATATCATTATATAATATATATATATATATATATATATATACATATATATACATATATATATATACATAGGGTTGGGTTCAAATGTAAACCAAAAAAAGTTATGTAAACCAATAAATCAAATTTCTACATCTGATTTACGAGATCAATGGCTCATATTTGTTGGACTTTTTGTACACGTGTTTCAATAAAAATACAAATTTTTATTATTTTATTCAAAAAAAATATGAGCTATTGATCTTAATAAATCAAAGGTGGAGATTTGGTTTATTGGTTTACACAATTTTTCTTGGTTTTCATTTGAACCCAATCCTATATACATATATATATATATATACATATATACATATAGAGGAAGGATCCTAAGAAAACCATAATATTATGAGAAAACTAGAGAAAACCAATGAAACCGATCATATAATTTATAAATTTTTTATCACTACCTTTTATATATATGCGTAAGTATATATAAATAAAGGTATGGATCAAATGAAAAACCGTAGCATGGTTTTTCATATACGTCACACATAGGTTACGTATACGTAACCATTTTTCATTCGACAAAGTGTTACGTATACGTAAAACTCTTCATTCTTGTATATATGCTTAACATATATGTATCAACATACTTAAATAATATTTTAACAATTAAAATAACAAAAAATTTATAAATTATGTTATTGGTTTTCGTAGTTTTCTTTGGTTTTCACATAACTATTGGTTTTCTCAGGAACCCTCCCCCATATATATATATATATGCATATACATACATATATATATATATATATATATATATATATATATATATATATATATATATATATACACACACTACAAAGCTACATGGACTTTTATGATGTAGAAGAGAGACCGCCAAACTTTTATTATTTACCAAAGAAACCTTCATTTGCTATAGTTATTTAAAATATTCTTTGATGGTTTTGCCAGGCCCAACTTCATTGATAGCTAGGCCTGGATGCCTGCTAACATCTTGTCTTATCTTACTATTTTAATAAAAGGATAACTAAATGTGACACGTGTCACCATCATATTCATCATCAACAAAATTTTTTCCCTTCTCTTTTATTAATGACTACATTAATTATTAATAATTTTATTTAATTGTTTTTTAATTTAAAAATAGTTTTTAATAAATTAAGTTAAAAGTCTTTTTATTAATGTAATTTCAAAGAAACAAACTTTTATAAAAAGAAATTTTTCTAAACCATCAAACTTTTTAAATACGAAATATTTTAAACTGACTTTTAAAAAGTAAAAATTTTATATATATAAAAAATTAAAATTAAGAGTTATAATAAGGAAATTTTTGAAAATGATATTTTTTAAAACGGTTTGTTTTGAAATAAAAATATTTAATTTATTTTTTGAGAAAACAAAAAAAAGTTAAAAACAAAAGTCCTTAGTCATATGTAATTTTAATTATATCTTATCTTAAAATATTATTTTATAATTAATAATCTTATTTTATTTAATATTTTATTTATTTAACCCGTGTAATACACGGGTTTACTAAAACTAGTACTAACATAGTAACATATTGTTTTGTTATGTATTTTATTAAGGAAATTTGATTTTAATAGTGGAAACTACTAATCATTAATTGATAATAATTCTTACTATTAGTTTGACCTGTGAGGTTATGAGTTGTGACACTCTCAACTTTCGCTATCCTACCAATGACAATCTCAATAGCATAATCATCATAAATTCACACTATTATTTTCCTGCTATGTTTCGCTTGTATGTTTTTTAATTTCATTCGTAATCATTGTTGTTAATGAATTCAAGTTTAATTAAAGTGTAATTTCTTGATGATTATATTATTGGGATTGCAAATAATAACTAATAAGAAAGTTAAGAGTATCACTTGTTAAATTGTTGGCATGAATTATTATCGGCAAATAAATAATAATTTAAATTATTCAAATTTAAATTTCCTTTTATTAAATACAACAGTTTAAAAAGTTTTACAAATCAAGGATATTTCAAATAATTTAATCAGGTTTAGTGATATTTTAATTTGAAATTTCCTTTTTTACAGATTATATATTAATCTGGTTTAGTCAAATTAACTTGCTTTGTTTATTCAGTTAATTCATATAGGTCTAGATGTTAAACAATTGCTACCATCTCTGGTATCATTCATTTTCATATATCTAACCACAACCACCATTATTATCACTCTTCGCTCGTGAACTCCATTATCTCGTTTGATGAAGTTTGTGAAACGAGTCGTTTGCTTTATCATCTCCAATGGTCTGTATATCTCATATATAATTCAACTTTACACACCTAATGCACACCGGTCTGGCCAATGTCTAAAATCAACACCCATAGTCAACAAACACGCGCGCTAAGCATATTTGAATACATGTTCACCTTGGGTTTTTAATACAAATTTTAATATATGATGTTTTATATTATTGCAAAGATACTATTTTGATTAAATTTTTGTCTATATTTTAATATAAATTTTACAAAAATTAACCAGTACCAAACATTATATATTTTTTAACCATCATCATATCCCTTCTGCATAGTTTTCACTTTTCAATTAAAAAAGAAAATTTACACTATGTTATACTAGAGACACAAAAAAGTTAGTAAAAAGTTACATCACTTCATCTACGTGGTTGCCTTACTATTTGTTTATGGGTTGTACTCTTAGAGCATTCACAGTACATTTTTTATTTTTGATGTGAGTATGTGTCCTATATTATAGGGATGGTTGTCAGTGGTTGTGAGAGAAAAATCGAGAAAATATATGTGCATTGTATCGTGATTCCTAATATTTGGAGAAACACGGTACAACCCCCATAAATTTTTTAATATTTTTAAAAACGGTTGTGAATAGAGCTGAGAAAAAATATAATAATAAAGATATTAAAAAGTGTTATTTAATTGAAAGATGGGATAGCATAATGGTAAAAGTGTGTTATGCAATCAAATGGCTGTGGGTTTAAATACTACAGTGTGTAGGTTTGACAAATATTTTGTTGGTCAAATGAAAAGTTACTTATATATTTGTAGGTGTGAGCGGATGATAAAGAGAAAATGTTACTATTTATTTGTATACATGAGAAGGAGAAAATATTTGCTAATGAGTCCTAGATTAATTGGTTTGTGAGGAGGCACCTCATGACTTTTCAAAATGGAGGTTATAAGTTCGAGTCTCACTTGATGCAATATGCTCCAAGCGGGCCAGAGATTTTACCATAGTGGGCCTTTATTTGTATATTTGTATATTTGGTAAGACACTGTTCATCTTCTTTAATTTTATAATATTTTTTTAAAGTTATTATGAATAGAAGAAAGAGAAAATATTATGATAAATGTATAAAAAGTATAATATAATTAAAAAGAATAAAGAAAAAATAATAATTTTTAATGTAAATATAAAGATAAGAATACGAAACCTAATATGAATGCACTTAAGTTCAATTGGTGTATTGTTAACACATTCACGTACTCACGTCTCATAACACGTGTCTATTGGTTTTGTCAGATTTATTCTAGTCTTAACGCTCAAGTTTGATTGGTTTTGCAGTTTTGCTATATGTTTTGTGTTAGCTCTAAATAACTCAACATTAAGGGTTGGAAAGAAATGGTGTGTATGGCATTCAAGTGTGAGTGATAGGTCCATATGGTTGTTTGGGGAGGAGACGTTTGTTGTGTTTGTTTTGCCCACATGGTTGTTAAGGTTACTGTGTTTTGCCGATGATATTATTGCAATGCTATATGATTGTGAATTTTGCTAATGTCATTTTCGCTGTTATCTATTGAAAATTGGATGTTAAAACAAACTTTTGAGCATATTTTTTTATTTTATATAAATTTGTTTGTCTAATAAATGTTTCCATCTATTACTTACTAGTAGGTACAACAGCGCTATGCGACGAAATAACGTCTTTCCTAACGCTGCAGATAGTCGTCTTTTTTACTGTAATGGATGTGGATGAGAATAACAAAACTAAACAATTAATTTAAAATAAAATAAAACTAAAAGATGATCACACCCGGGTTTCAGATATGTGAAGGATTTGTGTTACTTAGATTTTATCAAATTAGAAATCACATAGACATGATTAGTTTGTTATTTATGTTGAAACATGATTACCAACTAGATAACGGGTTATGTAAATTAGATAGTTAAACTAACTAAAACCAAAACCTGGTTATGTCATTAATAAACATCAGCTATGATAATACCCTAATCAATCATTAATGATTAATAATACAAAGACTAATAATTCAATGATTAATCAATTAGACTAATTACCAAAACTGTTTTAATCAATAAAAATAACAAACATATAAACATTGAGAGATGATCAAACAATCAAAGTTTATGCCTTGACTAGGTAAGAACGTAAGAAAACACAATCAAATCACAAACCATCCACCCGGAGATGATCACGGATGGTCTAGCCTTGCATCCTCATCATAATCTCTTCGATCATCATCTTGCGCATCTGAATCCTTGATTACTTGATGATTAGAGAGAGTTCTAATAGCTGAAAATAGTCCCAAAGATTCGTTTTTTGAGGTTGGAGGCAGTCCTCCTCGAAACCCTAATGTTGGGGTTTAAATAGGTTTTAAAATTTGAAACAATCCCCAAAATAACGCATTAGACCGTGGCCGTAAAGGCCGTAGGTTACGGCCTACCTTCAACCAGACGACCAACTCCCTGTCTTACGGGGTTCACAGACGATCTCAGCACCAGGCCGTAGCTTACGGCCTCCCTGCACTTTGCATAGTTTTCTTCATTTTCAGCACCTTTCAACTCATAGTCTTGTAATACTTTGTTTTCTTCTCAAATAATATTTGTTAAGCTTCATTTAACCTACATTTCAAACATGTAACAAAGTAATACCATTCGATATATAAGTACATTAAAAACGCAATATTAACTATGATACGTGCATGCATATTAACCCATTATCATAACCAAATAACATAAGTTTCTAAATTTTAAAAAATACTTCAAACTTAAACGTGACATATTTACCATGTTAACTAGGAGAACCAAGTTCAAACCCAACCGTAAAAACAGGAGATGAACCGGGAAAAAAAATCAAAAATGAAAAAAATAAAAACTTAAAAAATTTTAACTGGAATTTATCTTTTTCATGGCCTTGCACAACAAAAAATGTGCAAATGATGAGTTTGTTTTCCCTCAAGTCTATGTATCCTCTTTTATAGATGTTGAACTCTCATTTTGTTTTTTTGTTTTTGTTTTTTTGCTTGGTTAATGTGAGATAAAAAAGCATATCTATATTATTATATGGAGGGATAAAATTGCAAATGATGAGTTATTTATACATGATCACTTGTACCAAATATAACAACATTGTTCTTAAGTGTCTTAAAATTAGATTAAAATTGCATTGTTTTCTAAAGATTTATATTATATCACTAGCTTTAGTAAACCCGTGTATTACACGGGTTGAAAAAAATAAAATATTAAATAAAATAAAAAATTTATTAATTACTAAACGATATTTTAAAATAAGACATGATTAAAATTACGTATAACTGAGGATTATAAATAATAAAATAGTTATATTAACTCTTTAAATTTTTGTTTTTAAACTGTTTTTGTTTTTTCAAAAAATTATTAAAATTATTTGTAATCTAAAAAAGATATCTTTCCTAATTTATTAAAAAATTATTTGTAATCTAAAAAAGAATTAAAATTATTTAATTTTTTTTAATTTAGGTAATTATTTAATAGGAGAGAGAGGCGGAAAAAATAAATTTAGGGGGTCTAGAAATGTACCAAGTGTCCCCCCAAGTTACTATTTTTAGTATTATATATAGATAGCATAGATTTTCATACGACTTTGGACCTAACAAATACGTGTGTTTTTAAGTTGGGTCACTTTCTATTATGCTTGTTTTTGTCCTATCTAATTTCTTTTAGTACGAGTATGCTTGCTTCTAGATTATCAGTGGTATCTTTTTTCTTCGATCTTGCTAAAATAAAATTCAATCATCTCGTATAATAAGAAAAGAGTTAATTAAAATCGTAGTTAAATGGAGTTCATCACTAAAAAAATGTATAGTGCAACCCTAAAGATATCCAATAACATATTAAAATGAATTCAAGTTTTGATATAAACGTGTTTAATTCAATAACAAATAAGATTAAAGTTTGTTGAATAATTAAGTTTGTATTTAGGAAAGTATTCTTTAAAAAAATGAACTTCTAACAATCTATCTATCTATCTATCTATATACTAATAAAATAAGATTTTTGAAAGCCACATGGCACAATTCTAAACCACCTAAATTTTATTTTCCCGCTTCTCTCTCTTAATAAATATCACATTAACTACTAATGATTTTATTTAATTCTTTTTCATATCAATTTTTTTAATAAATTAAAAAAAGGATTTTTCTACAAATGTAATTTTTAAAGAAATAGCATTTATAAAATAAATTTTTTTTAAAAGAATATCAAACTTAAAAAAACAATATATTTTAAAACCCTGTTTTTTTTGTAAAAAAATAAAATTCTTATAAAACAAAAATAATTAAAATTTAAAGTTTAAAGAAATTAAAAATGGCACTTTTTTAAAAATGGTTTTTTTTTTTTCTGAAACAGTTTGTTTAAAAACCAACTTTTTTTTGAGAAAAACAAAAAAGAATTAACAAAAATTTAAAAAATGATATTGTTATTTTATCACTTATACGTAATGTCAATCATATATTATATCAAAAGATCGTTTTATGATTCATTAATTTTTAATAATTACTATTAATATTTTATTTATTCAACTCATATAATACACGAGGTATTAACCTAGTATATATATATACGTATATATACATATATATAGAGGAGGGATCAAATGAAAACCATGCTTATAATTGAAAACCGTGAAAACCACCACTACCCAATCATATAATTGATAATTAATTTAACTTTTTAATTGTTTAAAGTATATTTGATTAAACTTTAATTTTATTTTTTGAGGTCATTATATATTTTTTAGTTTAAACTTCAAGAAACGACAATGATAACGAAACGACTTACGTATACGTAACTTGTATAAGTTAAATATACGCAACTCGTAGTTGTACACTTGGTAACACGTATTTACATATACATAACCCCTACATATACGTAACTCCTAGTTGTACACTTTGTAATACGTACTTATATATATGTAACTCATAGTTTTCATGGTTTTCATTTATAACATGGTTTTCAATGAATCCCTCCCCTATATATATACATATATATATATATACATATATATATATATAGGGTCAGGATCATTACAGAATCATTTTTTATTTTTAGGATCAAAAGAACCATTGATTTACATAAATATAAATTACGAACCATTGATTTACATAAATATAAATTAAAACTTGTGATATTTAGGTGTTTTACATATTTTATTGTTCATGTCTAATATACACATATGTAAAACAGCTCAAGTATTAACAGACTTAATTTACATTTATGTAAATTA
This sequence comes from Flaveria robusta, assembly GCA_025506415.1. Taxonomy (NCBI): domain Eukaryota; kingdom Viridiplantae; phylum Streptophyta; class Magnoliopsida; order Asterales; family Asteraceae; genus Flaveria; species Flaveria robusta. The sequence continues at coordinate 34,086,306 of CM046474.1, read as the reverse complement.
ATGGTTCTGTGATTCTGAAATTAAAAAGTGATTCTGTAATGATCCAAACCCTATATATATATATATATATATATATATATATATATATATATATATATATATATATATATATATATATATACTAGGTTAGTCCCCGTGTAATACATGGATTGAATAAATAAAATATTAAATAATTACTAATAAAAATTTATGCTTTATAAAATCATGCTTGGATATAAAATATGATTATTATTACATATAAATAGCTAAGTAAATAAACAATAATGTATTTTTCTTAAACTTTTGTTTTATGAAAAAATTATGATTTTAAATATATTGTTTTAAGAAAAATGTTTTCTTTAATTTCGTTGTATTCTGTATTTTATAAAATTTTTGTTTTTAAAAAGTGTGTTTTTAATCAAAAATAGGTTTTTAATTTATTAAATTATATATTTTTTTAATTTGAAAATGGTATGAGTAATATTATTAGTATTTAATATTATTATTAATAATATAGAGAAATAAAAAAGTAAGTATAATGAGGTTTATAATTGTTTCACGCTTATTTTAGTTTATCGTATTCGCCTAGAAGGAAAACGAAAATTGCGTTTTCATTATGGTCTTACAGAACGACAATTACTTAAATACGTTCGTATCGCCGGAAAGGCAGAGGGGTCAACTGGTCAGGTTTTACTACAATTACTTGAAATGATCCGCTAAGCATCCATGGCTGAATGGTTAAAGCACCCAACTCATAATTGGCGAATTAAATTTTAAAGCTCTCGAAAAGACCTGATCCTTCCCTAATGTAAAATATATATGTAAAAATAAACACTAATAGTTACAATATAATATTTTAATGTAAAATATAATTAAAATTATATATACGTAATAGTTCAAGAAATAAAACAATTATACCATTTTTAACTCTCTTATTTAAATAGTTTTATTTTTAAACATTCGTATTAAGATTTTTTATAAAAAAATATTTTTTTATAAATTCTAGTTTTTTTAAAAACTATGGTTTGTAATTATTCTGGTTGTTTTAATAAGAATGTTTTAATATATTTCACCTGTTTATAATTTTTTTCCAAAACAAAACGATTTAAAATATTTTGTTTAAAAAATGTTTAGTGTTTTAGTAAATTTCATATTATATAAAACTTTAGTTTTTTGTTATTTAGATTTTAATTAAAAGATAAAGTTTGATTTTAAAAAAATTAGATAAGAGAGAGAAATATAGCAATTAATAAAATTTATTTTTAATAAAAGAGAAAAACTTGTATGAGTATTTAGAAATACTATAATACTATTTTGGAGAGAAAATTAATGTGTGTAGGTCTAGAAAAATGACAAGTGGAAAAAAATAATTTAAAAGAATGGCAAGTGGCAAAAGAAAGCTTGTTTTATTAGATGTTATAGATGTAACATCCCGCATCCGTTGGGAAGGGGAATAAAAGTCTCTTTATAAGGGGCTGGATACCTTCCCCTATCGGACGCGTTTTAAAACCGTGATGGGGGTATTCTCCTCAAGTAGCGGACAATATCCGGTGCGGTTTCATGCTTGTTACAGTTGGTATCAGAGCCAGGGCCGGGCCGATGTGCCAGCGAGGATGCTGGTCTCCGAAGGGGGGGAGGATGTAACATCTCACATCGGTTGGGAAGGGGAACGAAAGTCTCTTTATAAGGGGCTGGATACCTTCCCCTATCGGACGCGTTTTAAACCCGTGATGGGGGTATTCTCCCCAAGTAGCGGACAATATCCGGTGCGGTTTCATGCTTGTTACAATAGATATATATATGTATGTATATATATAGGAAAAGGTTCAAATGAGAATCCTCTTTTATTGCGAGAACTTTCGAAAACCCATCAAGATCAATGAATATCATTATTATTTTTCTGTAAATAACATTATTACATATATAGAAGATTATGATCTTTTATGTATATGTGTAAATTCACAAGTACAAAAAGTTTACATTGGTCTAAGTTTTGCCAAAAAACACACATATTTAAAGTTGTAAGTAAAACTTACACCAATGTAAACTTTTTTATATTTACGAATTTACACATATGCATAAAATATCATAATCTTGTATATTTGCAATGATGTTATTAAAACAAAAATAATAATAATTTTGATTGATCTTGACGGGTTTTCGCAAGTTCTCGCAATAATATAGAGTTCTCATTTGAACCTTATCCTATATATATATATATATATATTTATAATGAGAACTTTTAAATTTTATAAGAACTACAAGAACTCATGAAAAATAATTAAAAAGCATTACTTTAACTACAATACTGACATCTTTAATAAAATATAACATGGTTAAATGAGTTTATATGTGATAATTTAAATGTATTAATGTATTTTAATATTTACATATATGTAAATAGTAAGCTTACACATGTGTAAAATATTAAAATATACATATACATGTAAGTTAACACATATAAGTTTATTTCATAATATTGTATTTTAATAATAATGACATGCATCTAAATAAAATATTGGTTTTTATTGTTTTTCGCAAGTTCTCGGAGTTCTTAAAAAATGTAACATAAAAAACCATCAAAGTAGTGTTTTCATATGTTTTTAAAAAATTTTATTTGTTTAGGTACATATGTGTAGAAATCATAACCTACATATGTGTAGATTAGAATTTCGTTTATTATTTTCTTTTTGAATTTCAAAAGAGATGAGAAAACATTATATTTCAATTATATTTTACATAAAACATAAAAATTTTTATGTGTTGATAAGAGTTTCATAGTTCTAAAGATATTTATGAGTTTTTAAATGATCATAACTATATATATGTGTGTGTTTAGGGCAAAGATCAAATTTAAACTCTCTATTAATATATATACACACACACACATAGGAAAAGGTTCAAATTAGAACCCTCTTTTATTGCGAGAATAGACGAAAACTCATCAAGTTCAATGAATATTATTATTATTATTTTTGTTTAAATAACATTATTATACATATAGAAGATTATGATCTTTTATGTATGTGTGTAAATTCACAAGTATATAAAAGTTTATATTGGTGTAAGTCTTGCAAAATAACACATATATATGAAGTTGTAATGAAAACTTACACAAATGTAAACTTTTTTACATTTACGAATTTACATATATACATTAAATTTCATAAATATCATAATCTTGTATATGTGTAATAATGTTATTAAAAGAAAAAAATAATATTTTTGATTGATCTTAATGGGTTTTTGCAAGTTCTCGCAATAATATAGGGTTCTCATTTGAACATTACTCTATATACATACATACATATATATATAGTGTAATTCAAAGGAAAACAAAAAAAAAATTGTAAAAACTAATAAACCAAATCTCCATCATTGATTAGACTAAAATAAATGATCTTGATTTGTTTGAATAAAAAATATTTTTTTTACTTTAGTGAGACCTATAGACCCAAAAAAAAAAAAAAAAGTACAATATGGTTTTTTTCGTTCCAACCAACTTTTTTTACTTCAAATCAACACCACACAATTTTAATATTTTTACACTCATCTCTTTCTAAAACAACTAATTCTCTAATTTCTCTCTTTAAACAAATGAAAACAATGGTCTATGAAGATAGATTCGGCGACTGATGACGGTGAAGATAGTGACGATGAAGACGGTGGTTGGCCAAGAGAAGATGGTGATGATGACGATGGTGGCTAACCACCATCTACGGAAGTGACGATGGTGACACTAGCGACGATGGTTGCGATAGTGGCGGCGGCGACTACGATGGTAGAGACAACGGCTCCATCGGTCTTGTGGTTTTTTTGTTGTTGTTTAAGGTTAGATTTGGGTTTTTTTTGTTGGTGTTCGATAAAAATCCGAGTTTTTGGAAGACGACCAACTTTCGTAAGCATTGTAATAGTGTGGGACTACTATTTAACCACCAGTATGTTTCTTGAGAATAAACACACATATATAATTAATTTGTAAGTGGTTGATGTTTTTGGCCAGGGTAGCCTTTACCACTAGAAAAACAATAAATATGCATACTTTTCAAAATGAACTTAACTTTGTTGTTTACATACTAAGCCAGCTTATATTAGCTCGTTTACAAACAAAACACGCACGAGCTGACCCTTCCTGGACTACGTTTAGCTCCACAAGAGCCTTAGAGCCATATGACTAATACATAAATGATAAATCCAAGGGTATTTTCATTCAAAAGATATACAGTATTTCTATTATATTAATAAAGCATGTGAGAATATTATATATCTATCAACTGTAATATTTCCATGAGTGGCATTCACATCTTCCTCTATATATAGTCACATGTATGATAATAACTAAAAAGCACCTTATATTAGTCTTAGCATCTCTCTTTTCTTAAGATGGCTTTAATGTGCTCATTTTCGTATTCAATCTTCTATTACAAAAATATTCATGACAAATGCAGCCAATCTTTCGGTCGAAATTCACTACATTCATCACAAACCATAACAAAAGCATCTGGAAGCACGGCTAAACCACTCGCTAGACGATCAGCAAACTACGCGCCATCATTATGGTCGTTTGATCAAATTCAATCGCTTTCTAGTGAATATGCAGTATGTAGCAATGTTATTTCCATTACGCATTCTATTAGTTTCCAGTAGTGTATATGATAGAATAGTTCTTATGCTAATATTCACTTGTAGGGAGAAACATATAATGCAAGAGCTGATAGTTTGAAGGATGAGGTGAAGATGATGATACGCGAAGTAGGAAATCCATCGAGTGCACTAGAGTTGGTTGATGACTTGCAGAGACTCGGAATATCGTATCATTTTGACGATGAAATAAGAAATGTTTTGGAGTTGATTTACAATAATTACTATAAAACTCATGATAAGTGGAATACAATGGATTTGAACCTTAAAGCCCTTGGATTTCGACTAATGAGACAGCATGGTTATCATGTTTCTCAAGGTATAAGTTTTAAGGAACCTATATTCATAAATAACATACTTAAAGATTTAACATGATCCAAAAAAACAACTTAAAGTTATGCACTAACTTAAGTTGTATATTTGTATTGGCTGGTTTAGATATATTTCACAACTTTAAGGATAAGACTCAAAATCTTAAGACATGCTCACTCGAGGATATGATGACAATTTTGAATTTATACGAGGCTTCGTATCATTCATTTGAGGGTGATAGCATATTGGACGATGCAAGAGACTTCACAACTAGATATCTTAAAGATAATCAAGAAAATATGGATGATAGTACATCATCGTTAGTAAGTCACGCTTTGGAGCTCCCGTTACACTGGAGAGTGCCAAGAGTAGAGTCAAAGTGGTTTATCGAGGTATACGCGAAACGAAGTGACATGAATCCCACATTGTTGGAGTTTGCAAAATTAGATTTCAACATGGTTCAAGCTGTTCATATTGAAGACATAAAACACGAATCAAGGTATCATTTCTACCTCATGTGGGTGCAAAATATTTAGTTACCGCGTGTTACACACATACTACATTTGATTCGATTTCAAATAATACTATGAATAGGTGGTGGAGAAGTACAAGATGGGCTACGAAGCTCCCCTTTATCCGAGACAGCTTGGTGCCAAGTTTTTTGTGGGCGATCGGTTTTGGTTACCTACCTCACTATAGCCCTGGAAGGAGAGCACTAGCAAAGGTTGTTGCCATGATTACCACGATAGATGATGTTTATGATGTGTATGGCACTTTGGATGAACTTGAACAATTTACTAACATTATAGACAGGTAAATGATAATTTACTTAGATCAAATTCATGTTTATGAGGGCATCACATCGAGTTCCTCATTTTTACCCTTATATTTAGATTATAGAGAAAACATGAAAAAATATGTAAATTTACTTCTATATATATTAGGTTTTCAATCCCAATCTCCATCCCATACAATTTTAGGGGAAAGCCATCATGATCCTCATATTTAGGGGTCATCATCCATCTCTCAAATCTATCATTCTATATTTTTTTATAAGTGGTTGTGAGTAAAAAGAGACAAATAATAAAAAAATGTATAATTATTTATTATTTAACTAAAATAAGGATAGATATGGGAAAACTGATGTGAGAGTCTTTTAGACAATAAATTTTTTTTTTAAGGAATAATGATTTTTTTCTTTATTATGGGGGTGAGGATGAGAAAGCTAGTTTGAATGATCTAAGCTAGTATGTTTGCAAAGTTTAAGAGAAATAATTAACATCCTACTTGATAGATGGGATACCAATGCGATGGAGGAACTACCGGATTATATGAAGATATGCTTTCTTGGATTAAACAACATGATTAATGAGATCTCATATGACATGTTATTAGACACAGGGATCCTCATCCTTCCGTACCTTAAGAAAGCAGTAATTGAATCATCCTTGATTTTTAACTACAATTTGTTATGTTTATTTGTTGTATATATATATATATATATATATATATAACAAATTATTATTGTTATTAATATTACTTTTACTATTACTATGTTGAATGGATATATTACAGTGGGCGGATTTATGCAAGGCTTATCTAGTGGAAGCACGGTATTACTATAGTGGATATACACCAACACTCAGAGAGTATTTGGATAATGGTTATGTATCAGTATCTGGTCCGCTAGTACTCATGCATGCAAAATTTGCAACATCGATTGGTGCAAGTGAAGAAATCTTGCAACGCATGGCGGAATTTGAGAATATAGATCATAGCTCATCGTTAGTCTTACGATTAGCTGATGACTTGGGGACGTCCACGGTATGCATGCATTTTACACACAACTTGGTTTTCAGTAGAAATTATGAAATGTAGACAAGAAAAATAAAACAATAATGTGTATTTAAAATATTAAAATATATAAGATGTTACATGTTATTAGAGAAAAATTAAATTAACTGATAAATGTATTTAGTTTGAAAGAAAAAATGAAAATTAAAAAAGTCGGAGATGGAGCAACCTTGGGTTATGCATCGTAGCTATTTGTGAAAAAGTTTCTAAAGAATACCCTATGTCATTATGTGGTTTGAAAAGTACTTAACATATGAAAAGATTTTAAGGGTAGGATTTTATTGGGTATATTTGTTTGTTTTCAAAGTAATAAACTTACATGTTCTCTTATGCCCTTGAGGATGAAATGAAAAGAGGTGACATTTCAAAATCAATCCAATGTTACATGCATGAGACTGGTGCTACCGAAGAAGAAGCTAGAGGATACATCAATGGATTGATTCATGACACATGGAAGAAACTAAACAAAGAACGTGCACGTGCTAATTCTCAGTTTTCACGAGAGTACATCGAATATGCATCAAACATGGCTAGGATGGCACAATTCATGTACGCTGAAGGAGATGCGCATGGTCGTCCCGAAATAATAAAATCTCACTTATCATCACTGCTTTTTAATCCAATCTAAGTGACAAAATAGTCAAGCATATGCAACTCTTATTAGAGGTGAAACTTCATTTAGAAAATAAGATGCTTGAACTTTCTTAGTACTTTATATTATACTCTAATGGAGTTAATAAAGTTGTCTTTATATTCTCGTTTTATTTACCTTGCAAGTGGTAACTACTTTTCAGTTACGTTAATTGAGTGGCTTGTAACTGATCAAAGTTATGGTTATATTTCCCTTAGGACCTACACATGAAAGAAACTTAACAAAGAACAATCGATAAATATATTCCACTATTAATAATGTATTCTTCCGTGAATACAAGCAAACACTTGAAAATCCGTTATTTAAAACTATTATGTTTTCACTAGTGAATTCATGTATTCAGTCAATCACGTTGGATTTATGTGTAATTATTTATGTTTTTATATTTTTGGTATAATAGTTTGGAGTTTTAAGAAACGGATAATATGAAATCTTATAATAAGAGTTTATAGGAGGTCTCTGAAGTAAAATGTCTTGTTATTTTAACATTCATACGGAATCTGCCCATGTGGATAATGATTTGTATTTTCTGTAGCTTTATTTTTCATGAGCATCTATAATTTTTCAACATGAATTGTGAAGTAAATGGGAATCTTTTATGAAGTAGAGTTGGACAAGTAGTGAGCCATGTGCCCATGTACAATCACCAAAGGAACTCAGTGGTATAGGTAGTGATCCTTTTTTATCATTTTACTAACGTGTTATGTTAAGAAAACGACTTTTTGCGGATGTTTAAATGGTTGCAAATGCTCTTTTGTGATCGCTTTTTGTGACTGCTTTCGACGGCTAGTTAAACTCTAATGGGTAATTTTTGAAATAAACTTGCATCTTAGGAAGGAGAAATTCACACCAGTGTATTTCTTCTTGGCATGAAAACCACAATAAGGATGTAATGATTTTATCCTTGACTCTGCTGCTTGTAATTATGCATCGCTTTCATTTCATACATATTTTCAAGTACTATTGATATACTTATATCCGTGTAGAAACTATGAACCTTAAACAGAACACGCTTTGTGTAACCTCAACATTACTCATGTAATGATTGGGGACGATTATTGTATTTTTTGCACACTAATTGGGTATCAACAAATCACTAAATTCATCAATATGATTATTAAATACACTATTTTCACATATCTTTATAGTTTGTAGGTTTGAAGTGAAAAATAACTCAAATGATTTGAACACCACTAAAACCGAAATAATTTTTTTGACAATTAATTGGTGACCATTTGAACTAGTTGGGCCATTAATTAACATGGTGGTTTGATCGAAACAAAGAAAGGTATGGTTAGTGGCGTTAGTAAATGTCATTCATAAATATGGTGAGAGGTCAAGTACCGTAAAAAATATTAAGTGGCATTTTAAAGTAAAAAGTTATTGTGAAAAAAAAATTATGAAGGAGGCGAAAAGAATGAGAATTAATCAAACTAAAGATTTGGGTTAGAAGATTGGGTCTAATGGTGAATCCATTTGTAGTTAGAGCGGTGAAACTCCTCTTGTGATTAATAGTTCGAGCCCCACTTATGAGTAAGGTAACATCGATGGATATTAAGTGGAGTATGATAAGTAAGGTATCATCAAACCGTTAGAAAAAGAAGAAGAAGAAGAATTCAAACCGAAGATTTCATTAAATGATGATTGGTGCTTAAATGAATAATCACTGTAAATGTCGGACTAATATTTAAAGTTGGGATGAAGAAGTTAAAAATGGGCTGCAATCAAATATTAAGTGGGCTAAAAAGTCATTGGGCTACGACTATGAGCCTTTCGGAATTTCGGGCATTTGTTTGAGATAGATAAAGTCAGTTTTGCCGTTCAGGAAAAGAAAAACATAAAGTCAGTTTTATTTTAGAAGAGTAACGCGGTTCACACCCGAGAACAGATTAATGTTCGTGAACCGAGTTTCTAATTATACCAAGTCCGGTTTAAGGGGACGTCAGGTTGGTAATCGCTCAGGACTCAAACTTTCATCGGGCCTAAAATATATTTTTTTGTCATTTAGAAATAAAATGTCAATTTACATATTATAAAAATTATAAATGTTGTAGTAATTATATGTTTTTGAGGTGTACATTAAATTAGTAGTTAATAAATATTTTAAAACTCAACATATTTTAGAGATGACCATGTTAACCCAATTAAGTTTAAAAAATTAAGAATGACATCAGAAATCTAGGGACCGGCCTTGAATTATTTTATTAAAACTTTTCATATGACAAATCTATACAGTGGCACACATCTTAATGCATATTATATGCATCTTCATTCTTTAGGCATCACTAGGTGTTAGTACTTCAGGACACTCGACGAAAGATAGATAATATTTTAGAGTTTAAAGTGTATTTTTAAAAACTAAATAACAATATAATTAACTTTTTCATAGTTTCATCTAGGTGTTTGTAAAACATTCATAAATTTATTGTCGAGCTCTTGTTATTTATGAAGTTGCCTGCATTTTTATTCTGCAATAATGACCCGTTAACCCATTCCGGATTAGATTTTACATGCTCACGCTTGTTACCTTCACAATTATAAATTAATGACGTCAACTTAACTTGAGAACTATGATATCGCAAAGTATTGAATAGAAGTAAGTATGCATCCTTAAATCTTATACTTTGTGTTTAGTTTATCTGGACTACAATCCTCACCGATGACGAATGGATATCATCATGTTGATAACTTTAAAGAGAACCATGCTTCTCATGAGAAAGAAGATAAGAATGAAAATTCTCATATATGCATATTGATCTTGTTTGTGCAAGTGGTTTTGCGAATAAGACCTTTATTATCAATTGCACAAACCTTTACTTTCTATCATTGGCTGGGATTGTATTGGTTTGGAGTATGGAATTGTTTTTGTACAATGGCAATTTTTATTTGGATATTAGAGAGAAATTGTGGAAGTAGAAAACATTATAGAAATTTACATGCATGCTAGTGTCATTACCATTGAGAACTGTATTAGTTATTGTGTGTGCATTTATTATAGCCTTTGTACGCTGGTTGGCATAATTTTGTCTACACTATGTCATGCATGACTTATGGTGTGTCATTGCTTGTGCCTCATAAAACAATTTTATAAATTGTTTTTGGATGGTGTTTCAAATGTTTTTTTGGCTAATTATGTGTAACAATTTTTACGTAGTGTAATGAGTTGTGTGATTATATACAACGTAAATAAGAAGCATATATGCTTATAACATACAATGTAGCGTGAATTTATATCGACGCATATACCTCTCACCCAACATGCATTTTCATTCTGGTTGTTTTCTACACTTAGCACGTTAATTTTACTTTACACCAGAACTAAACTATATATACAGAAAGACAACATAAGAAATGCCCTCACAAGATAACAATATGCACGCTACTTTATATTGAAACTTGTACCTCTCGACCTGGACAAGACATTGTCATGTTCTAGTGACTTTCTTCATCACTTCATCCTTTGTAATTGCCTCACATTTCGTCTGTGGATATAGTCTCAAGTTCAATTGGTGTATTGTTCACGCATTCACGTACTCACCTGTCTCACGTAGTACTTGTCTATTACTTTTGTTAGGTTTACTCAAGTCTCAAGCTTGATTGGTTTTCTATATGTTTTGTGTAGCTCTAAATGACTTGAAATTAAGATACTAGAGGCACAACCCAAACTATCTAAAGGAAATCAATCAAATTACCAAACTACCCGAGGCCCCTTGCAAAGGGTGCCCTATGTCACGGACTGATTTGTTCAGCTTCCGTGCGGCACTTAGATTGGTTCTAAGTCAACCTTCTTGGTCTCGCGTGGATGGGTTTCGCAGCGGAAGTCTTTGTAAGGGAACGTTAGAGTTGTAGTATGCAAGTAAGATGCTTGTGGTGTGTGATTACAACACAAGTAGATTGCTTGTATTACTTAAACACAAGTACAAGGCTTTGAGTTACAAAGAACTTAGGTGAGTGCAAATGAAGCACCACCATCCTATTTATACTACCTCCATATGATCTAGATTGTTCTATATCTAGATGTATGTATACATTAATTTATTAGTGTACTAGAAATATCTTGGACTAGATATTTCCATGGAACAATCTAGCTTTCTTCATGATCTTTCCATGTAGTTCCATGGCTGAATTTTGTAGTGTATTCTAGATATTTCCAAGATCTTTTAGGGCTGCACAAGTTGCTTCTTCATGGCAGCCTTTCGAGCAACGTTTTCTAGCCTTGTGTGGGACGTTCTAGAGTCTTCCGATGTTGCCATGTTGCTGCAGAATTGTGTGGGCTGTTCCGGAGTCTTCCGGGCAGCCTTGGTTGCTTCAAAAGTGCCCCTAATCGATAAAAATTAGGGTGTTGCGATCTGCATTTTGGCGGGTCGTGACATTCTCCCCCACCTAATGCCACGACGTCCTCGTCGTGTTGTCTTGATGCCCCATGATTTGTCTTCATGAGTTGTAGGATAGAGATGGTTTTGCCTTAACGCCTTGTATCTGGCTCCAAGGTAACTGTGTGTACTTGATCTCCCTTGATGAGGTACATGGTGTTGACTAACGTTACTGGGCAGGCTTTCGTTTTTTGAAAGAAGTCCATTCCTAGGACGATGTCGTAGTCGTCTAGCGGAACGACTGAGAAGTGCAACTTGCCTGACCATGATCCAATCTTTGTCTTCACGCCCCATGCTGCTCCTTCAATTGGCTTCGCGTTTCCTGAGGCGGCCTTGATCCATCCTTCTTGCGTGGTGATCCTTAAGCCAAGTCTTCGAGCCTCTTCAGGTGAGATGAAGTTGTGGCTTGCTCTGGTGTCAACCAACGCTTTCACATGTTGCCCCTTTATTTCTATAGTTACGAGCCGAAGACCTTTTGATTCTCTTTTCGGGTTGTCTTTGATTGTGGTTGGGTTTGATTGGTTTGCCATCACCAAGGGCTTGCCTTCAACTTTACTTAAAGTATTAAGTAGTTGAAGTTGCATTGCACCTAAACGAACCTCCTCTGGTTCTGATGGTTCATCATCAGATCTTATCAATGCTGTTAGTCTAGCCTTTTTCGGGCAATCTCGCGCATTGTGTGGCCCATCGCAAAGGAAACATCCTTTGATTATTTGTACCTCCTTCCCGTACCTTTGTGGCCTTCGAGTATCATCTCTCCGATTTTGATTTTGGTTATTATTATGGGGTCTTGCTCCCCCACCTTTTTCATCGTTATCCTCCATAACGATGGGTTTTTGTGATCGCCTTTCGTTGTGGTCGATCAGGCTTTCAGCAACAACGATGGCTGAGGACAAGTCTTGAACATTTCGTCGTTCAAGTTCAGTTCTTGCCCATGTTTGCAAGCCATCGATGAAGTATATGAGAGAGTCCTTTGGTGACAAGTCCGGAATTTCTAGCACAAGGGTAGTGAAATCGTTGACGTAGTCCTTGATGCTACTCTTTTGCTTTAGATTACGAAGCCGAATCTTTGCTTCGTGTTCAGCATTTTCCGGATAAAATTGTTTCTTGATTTCTTTTATGAAATCAGTCCAAATTTGTATGGTGCACGTACCTCTATCGATCTCCAAGTGCTTTCGACGCCACCATAAAGCTGCGGTCTCCTTCAAGTAAAGAGTTACCGTCTTGATCTTCTTGGCATCATCAACAATGTCAATGGCCTCAAAGTATTGCTCCATCTCCCAAAGGAAGTCATCCACAGCCCTCGCCTCTCGTTTACCTACGAATGGTGATGGTTTGGGGATGTCTACCTTTGTAGAGGCATGGATTATGTTGTCACCTCCAGTTGCTAGTGCGCGCTTGCAAACACTTAGTTCAGTTTGCAAGTCTTTGATCTCACTCTCAAATTTAGCTTTGAGTTGACCCAACTCCCTTGTAAATGCCTCTTCCATCTCCTTCTTTATCAAGGAGAGGGCGAGTTTGAGATCGCTTCTCATTTCATCGAAGTCATTGCCTAACGACTCAACGTGTTGCAAGGAGTCATAGGTGTGTGTTTTGAAGATATCTACTTCAGCCTTAAACTCATCCATTTCGTTTTTGAAATCTGACAATGCTATTTCAACATCTTCAACTCTTTTGTCCATGCTTGCAACCAAGTCTTTGGACATGCTTCGGGTTCTCTTGTCACCTTTACGAGCATCCTCCCTTCCACGGGTCTCGTCTCCGGCGACACTTGTGAGTACAACCTTTTTAGGATTAGATGCCATCCCAAAGAATCGACGCGGCTCTGATACCACTTGTCACGGACTGATTTGTTCAGCTCCCGTGCGGCACTTAGATTGGTTCTAAGTTAGCCTTCTTGGTCTCGCGTGGATGGGTTTCGCAGCGGAAGTCTTTGTAAGGGAACGTTAGAGTTGTAGTATGCAAGTAAGATGCTTGTGGTGTGTGATTACAACACAAGTAGATTGCTTGTATTACTTAAACACAAGTACAAGGCTTTGAGTTACAAGGAACTTAGGTGAGTGCAAATGAAGCACCACCATCCTATTTATACTACCTCCATATGATCTAGATTGTTCTATATCTAGATGTATGTATACATTAATTTATTAGTGTACTAGAAATATCTTGGACTAGATATTTCCATGGAACAATCTAGCTTCCTTCATGATCTTTCCATGTAGTTCCATGGCTGAATTTTGTAGTGTATTCTAGATATTTCCAAGATCTTTTAGGGCTGCACAAGTTGCTTCTTCATGGCAACCTTTCGAGCAACGTTTTCTAGCGTTGTGTGGGACGTTCTAGAGTCTTCCGATGTTGCCATGTTGCTGCACAATTGTGTGGGCTGTTCCGGAGTCTTCCGGGCAGCCTTGGTTGCTTCAAAAGTGCCCCTAATCGATAAAAATTAGGGTGTTGCGATCTGCATTTTGGCGGGTCGTGACACCTAGTAGCCTAATAATTAGATAGAAAAGGTATGTATAGCATGTTAAGTGTGAGTGATAGGTACATATAGTTGTTAGCGTTAGAAGTACTTAAGAATTGTAGTTGTTTGTCAATTTGGGGAGGAATAATTTAAGTTGTTACATGTGCGCATGAATTGCATGTGATACTTGATTATGAATTTTTTATAATTTGAGTGTGGCTGTTATCTTTTGAAAATTTGAATGGCAGAACAAACTTGTGAGCTGTTTGTAATTTTCTTTTAAGTTGTTAGTCTAAATACTTTTAAAATAAGTGACTCTAAAGTCACTCGTTGAGACATTTTCATCCATTACTATAAATCCACGTGACCTCAAACCTAAAAAGTTATAACATTTTTTAAGTTGGGTACTTGGGTCCTTTTCTATTTTTTATTTTAGTCCACCTCTATTTCTTTTTCTTCGTTCTTGCTTCCTGCTAAAATAGAATATAATCATCTCGTTCAAAAGAGAAAAGAGTTAACTAGAATGCTAGTTTAATAGAATTCACCATTAACAAATGTATAACGCGACTCTAAAGATATCTAATCACATTTTAAAATGAATCCAACTTTTGATATAAACACGTCGAATTTATCAACTAACAAGATTAAAGTCTACTGAATATATCCTTCCTCCAAAATTGCCAAAATATAACATGATGATTAATTTGTTTTACACTTTATATTCACATTTGGCAACTACCATTATAATTCACCATTCACCACACTATAATAAAAAGGTAACTATTAACGACACGTGTCAGCATCACCTTCATTCTTATCAAATTTTTTATGTTTCTATCTCCTATTAAAAAATCATATTAGTTACTAAAACTAGTTATCTATATTTACAAACTTATATCTTGGTTTTATTTATAGTTAAAATTTGTGTTTTACTCTTATTTTATTTTGAAGTATTCCCATGATTTGATAAAAAGTAAATTAAGCTTTCCATCCATAAGGTTTGATCATGTTAATCATTTCAATCCTAGAAATTTTTAACCTATTAAACCTTAAGGTTTGTATTAATCTCTGACCCTCATGCTAACTTTGTTTATAGAGCAGGTGATAATATGATACGTCTGCCAAACATAATGTTTCTAGGGAGTGGCATTTACATCTTCCTCTATATACACATGCATGCATGAAACAATAACACAAAACACCTCATATTAAATTTACATTTCTATTTGATCAAACCCACTACTAGAAAAAAATAAATTTGCTACGTGTTTTTCCGTCGCAAATGCGTAAGAAAACAACATTTGCTACGTATTTGCGACAAAAACGGTTTGTCGGAAAAATGCCCGTGGCAAACTGTTTACGACGCACTTGCAACGCAATATACGACATATTAGCGACAAAAAAAGGGCGTAGGAAGATGCGACACCTTTCCCACGCATTATCCTAATTACCTTAATTTAATCGGTCTGAACTAAATATGAATTGCAACACATTTGCTACGCAATATTATTATTAATATAAAAGACGTATTTTAAACGACGACACATTAGCTAAACAATGTCAAAATACGTCTTTTAAAACGACGACGCATTAGCTACGCAATGTCAAAATACGTATTTTAAAACGACGACGCATTAGCTACGCAATGTCAAAATACGTATTTTAAAACGACGACGCATTTGCTACGCAATGTCAAAATACGTATTTTAAAACGACGACACATTTGCTACGCAATGTCAAAATACGTATTTAAAAAAACGACGTGTTTTCTACGCGGTGTTATTATTGTGATAAAATATGTATTTTAAAATAACGACACATTAGCTACGCAATGTCAAAATACATATTTTAAAACGACGCATTTGCTACGGATTTTTGTTTATTAGCGACGCCTTTGCTACAATTTTCAGGAACTCATGTGTTATATTTCTAACGCATTTGCTACACAATTTTTTTAAATAAATTTTTTAATAAAACAAATAAATCCAGATTTTTCTGCTAAAAATACATAAAAAATTTACTAAACTTGCTTTACAAATCAACCACTATTTCACCCACAAAATATGTTTTTCAAATCAACCATAAGTACATACAAAAAATGGAAATTACAACAATCGTTTAAGTATGTTTAAACTTTAAACTACAAAATTAATATATCTAGATAACAAAACTACTACTAATTACCAGAAGGTTGCTTCCACTAACTCATGAAATCATTTAATTGTTTTTGAAACATTTCTTGTATTTGTTGCATTTATTGTCGAGTTTGTTGTGCTTGTAGTTGGGTTTGTTGTTGTAACTCCTCCCTTGCCCTCATCTCCTCTTCAAACCGTGTTTGCATTTGGGCTTGCAAAGTTTCAACCTACAAATTCATTAAACATGTATAATAATTAGTGAACAAACGATATAAAATTATAACAACAATAATAACAACATCAATGTACTCTTAGATGGGTCGATACAAAATTCCATCCCCTTCAAGTTATTAATGTCAAACTCTCCGGTCTAAAATCTTGCTTTTAACTTCTTGGTGAGGTGGGTATCAAAGAATCAAAGAATATACATATACAAACACACATACATGCAGAAGCACGCATACACATAAACATACAGAAACACACACAACAATGAAGGTCGTCGTATAAGAAGATCAAGAACTTTCTACAATGAAAGTTGAAGATTTAGATAAGTAATTGTTAAATACTAGGAAGGTTCCTCGCGCGTTGCGCCAAAGTAATTTACCGAAATAGTGAAGATGTGTTTTTGTCGTACACATTTAAAGAAAACCCTTGGCATTTGCATTCACATTTGAAAGTACAAACGCATTCATATTTGAGACCAGTAATGTGTTCAACTGAGTGTCTAGTAAAGTTTGTAAGCAGCTTCAGGATACCATATTTTTTATGTGTTCACACTGTCATGCATGTCACTCACTATGATGGTGGTGATCCACTCTGCAATAATTCCAAAAATCATGAATACAAAGTAAGTTAACTTTAACTAAATGTAAGAGACGTGACAACTTACAAAACGTTTAGAGAACCAGATTTAGATCACACAAAATAAAAGACATGTATATGAAACAAACCTCAGTCCTAGTAGTTCTCTTTCCCATCCTAAAATGATGAACTCATGCTTTTGTGATTGGGCGGCTTTCTATTGTTATTATCTAAGAACACGAAACAGCTACAATTAACATATCCATCAGCACTCAAATTTAAAATGCAATTACTCTGTTAGCATAGCATTCCTATCCTATTTTTCTTCAGCGGATAAAATGAAGACATGTCTCACTTAAATAGAGCCTTTGTAATGGTAAAGTTCCTTGTTTAATATAGAAGAACTTATACATCACTGTCAACAAATGGATAACAACATTACTTTTACTAAACCAAACGGCATCCATTTTCAAAGTACATGTATGATGTATTTCAATTAGGCAAGCATTGTCATCATGGCTAATTACAAATAACTTGTTGCGTGCCATGACATTAGGTTTGCTGTAAAGCATAGGAAGAAGTTAGTATAACATGATAAGTAAAATTAAAAGTAACAAAATATATAAATCATGAGCGGGTATTGGTATCTATCCCAAAAGACTTCTAATATATATACAACTATAATCCTATGTTTAAATATAATCAGATTTGAATGATGTTAACAGATGTTGTGTACTTGTGTCATTACAGAATGCACTTACTTGTATATAAAGTTCAACTATGTATTTTCACACTGTGCAGGACTTTGCCATGCTCTAAGGACTTTGCCAAGCTGTCCAAGCTAATCTATATATGAGAAAAAAAAAACATATGTTACAAACCCTCTAGGCTAAAAAAAATATATAACATAAAACACAACAAAACTAACCAAAGATCCAAATGACGAAACTTCCATTGAGTAATATGATCAACACCAACATTAATAAATACATAATATTCTTGGGCATATTTTCCCTAAAATGTATAATAATATTTTAGCAATAACTTTGATTGGAACTGAATGTAAAGATCTTCATTTAAAAAACTTAAATGTCCGAATCATCCCAAACGAAACAATTAAGGGAGAATATAGGCTTCGCCTCGGTCAATGGGGAAAAGAAACCAAAAACCCTAAGATAAACATCCTAATCAAGCTGTTAAACAAACATCCAAGCATGTTCATCACACAACTACCTAAGGCCCAAAAAAGTCAAAATTTGACTTCCTGCAATTATCAGAAGGTCGCATGTGAAATCAGTTAGATTACCTCTGAACCAACGATGGCAGCACCTTCTTCAAGATACAACGTGAAATCACTCGTAAGATTACAACTTCCGGTGACCCATTTACCCCTTGGAACATTCAATTGGGTCCCACGTCTCCCCTCAAACACATTCATCTTCTTCATCGCAGCCGTGAAAAAGCACAAAGAGGAGATCGTTTCCGGCGAAGGAGGTTTGATGATGAACCGTCAGGGGTGGGGGTGTCGCACAGCACAGGTGGAGAAATGGGGACGGCGGATCTAGAAGTAAACAAATCGGGTGGTCTTAGGGTTTTTATATTATACATAGTTGTAGTTATTGCATTTGTTATATGAAAACTATAAATGAAAATTAAAACAAATGTTATCTAGATCAATTGGTAAGTATTTGTAGTTTACATCGTCTAATGCAGGTTCGATCCTCGTTAGTTGCACTTTGATATTTTTACAAGTAATATTACATTCTGTCACAAATGCGTTGCATTTTTCCTACACATTTGCGACAGACTTTCTAGTCTGTACGTATTTTGGTTTTTTGTATTATTACTATTATTTTCCGTCGCAAATGTGTCGCGCCCTTCTACACAATTGCGACAGGCTTATTAGTGTGTACGTATTTTGGTTTTTATATAACTTATACTATTTTCCGTCACAAATGTGTCGCGCCCTACTACACATTTGCGACACACTTTTTAAATATTATCTATTAATATTACTATCGTCGTAAATGTGTCGTAAAATTCTACGCGTTTGTGACACACTTTTTAACTTTCATTTATTAATATTACTTAAAATTTATTATTGTTTTGATTGATATTAATAATAGATTTAATTTGACTTTACTATTGTTAATGACTATTATTATCTATTTTATTATTCATATTATTTATTGTTTTTAAAATCACAATACATTTTTATGTGTGTGCATAGATATACGTGGCACGTGCATTTGTGGTATATTTCCCATTTGTATTAGTATCTGTATATTTTATGTGTGTGATAATGTTGGTGTGTGTATGTGTCTATGTTGGTGTGGTGTGTTGTATGTGTCTCAACATATACACAAATAGATTCATTAATGTTTATATAATCATGGAATTGAATTGAAGGATATTCATGGCAATAGCGCGTGATAGTATACACATAGGTACGTAAGTGTATAATACAAGTAAAATTGTAAAATAAGCATAATTGATGTATAATAAAGTTATATGAAAAAAGCGGAGAAAACAAACTACATTTATGTCTCAAAAAACGAAAAACGGAATAGCATTATAAGAAATGTGTAGTAAATGTGAAGCAATTTGCTACACATTTGTGACCAAACTGATTGTTTTGTCATAAATGTGTTGCTTAGTGCGACATCTTTGCGACACAAAGCAATTGTGAAGAAAATATGAAGCATTTTACTACATATTTCTTACCAAATTTTACGTTTCGTCATAAGTGGGTCGCTTAATACGACACATTTACGACGCAGTCACTCATAATTATAAAAATGACAATATGAATATAGTAAGAATAATATTATGATAACAAAAACATAATAACTATTACTAACTCTTTTATTATTATTATTATTATTATTATTATTATTATTATTATTATTATTATTATTATTATTATTATTTATTATTATTTACTATAATTATTATTAATAACTATTACTAACTCTATTATTATTATTATTATTATTATTATTATTATTATTATTATTATTATTATTATTATTATTATTATTATGTTGTTATGCTTTTTACTATAATGATTTCCTTTATATTAGTATGTTTATTTGTCTTTTGTCGCAAATGCGTCGGGAATTGTGACACATTTGCGACGCAATGTTATTTTCATTTACTAATAAATAATAATAATAATAATAATAATAATAATAATAATAATAATAATAATAATAATAATAATACTTATTATTATTGTTACTAATACACAATGTTAATATTAATAATATTATGTTATAATAATATTCATAATGATGATAATATATATATATGTGCGTGTGTGTGTGTGAAAATAAAGAATAATATTATGATAACAAAAACATAATAACTTAACTCTTTTATTATTATTATTATTATTATATTATTATTATTATTATTATTATTATTATTATTATTATTATTATTATTACTATTATTATAATTATTATTATTATTACTATTATTATTAATATTAATAATAATAATATAATAATAATAATAATAATAATAATTATTATTATTATTATTATTATTATTATTATTATTATTATTATTGTTATTATTATTAGTAATAGTAGTAGTAGTTGAAGTAGTAGTATTAGTATTATGTTGTTATTATTATTTACTATAATTATTTACTTTATATTAGTATGTTTATTTGTCTTTTGTCGCAAATGCGTCGGAAATTCTGACACGTTTGCGACGCAACGTTATTTTCAATTACTAATAATAATAATATACTAATAATAATAATACTTATTATTATTACTAATAAGGAACGTATATATTAATAATATTATTTTATTATTATAATAATAATCATAATGATAATATATATATATATATATATGTGTGTGTGTGAAAATAAAAAAAAAATAATAATAACATGATAAAAACAATTAATCAATATATAGTGTCGCAAAGTTGTAGCAAATTCTGTTACGCATTTGCGACGCAATTTATGATTATTTGTGTTTTTATTTTGTTTTTTCATAATAATACATCATTAATTTTATTTTACTACCCATTTGCGATGAAGTGGTTGAGTAATTTGACTTTAATTAACTTGGGTAAGCATTGTGTCGCAATTTTGCTACGCATTTACGACAAAAAGCTGGAGTTTATAAAGTTTTGTCGCTTTCTTGTCGAAAGTTTGATAGAAATGTAGGGTTTCAGTTTTTGTAGGATATGTGTCGCAATGGTGTCGGAAATTGCGCCACAAAATTTGGCGTCACAAATTTGCGTAGCAAACAGAGCAGTTTTCTAGTAGTGACCACAATCCTAAAATGCTTATCAGTGCGGTTACAACACTTGCTAGACGATCAGCAAACTACGTCCCATCATTATGGTCATATGATCATATTCAATCACTTTCTAGTCAATATGAAGTATGTAGTAATTCTATTTTTATTTACGCTTTCAATTTTTTTCTAGTAATAGATATGATATTCTTCGGTTGATATTCACCATTTAGGGAGAAGAGTATAATGCAAGAGCGGATACTTTGAAGGATGTCGTGAAGATGATGATACGCGAAGTAGTAGAAAATCCATTGAGTACGCTAGAGTTAATTGATGAGTTGCAGAGACTCGGAATATCGTATCATTTTGAAGATGAAATAAGAAATGTTTTGGAGGTGATTTACAACAATTACTATAAACATCATGACAAGTTGGATGCAATGGATTTGAACCTTAAAGCCCTTGGATTTCGACTAATGAGACAACATGGTTATCATGTTCCTCAAGGTATAAGTCTTAAAGAAGTATTCATAAATAATATACTTATTGATCTAACATGATCTAAAAGAAAACAACTTTAAAATTATGTACTAACTTAAGTTGTATGTTTGTATTGGTCTAGAGATATTTCAAAACTTTAAGTACAAGACTAAAAACCTTATGCCACATTCACTAACGGTAATGTTGAATTTGTACGAGGCTTCGTATCATTCATTCGAGGGTGAAAGTATATTGGATGATGTGAGAGACTTTACAACAAAATATCTCAAAGAAAATAATGACAAGATTGATGAGAATATATCATCACTAGTAACCCATGCTTTGGAGCTCCCATTGCATTGGAGAGTGCCAAGAGTAGAGTCAAAGTGGTTTATCGAAGCATACGAGAAAAGAAGTGACAAGAATCCCACATTGTTGGAGCTTGCAAAATTAGATTTCAACATGGTTCAAGCCGTTCATATTGAAGACATAAAACATGATTCAAGGTATCAATTTTATATCATGTGCGAGCAAACTATTTAGTTACCACATGTTATACACATACTATATTTGATTTGCTTTTGTACAACACTATGAATAGGTGGTGGAGAAATACAAGATGGGCTACAAAGCTTAGCTTTATTCGAGATAGCTTGGTGCCAAGTTTTCTATGGGCTCTTGGTTTTGGTTACCTACCTCACTATAGCCCTGGAAGGAGAGCAATAGCAAAGGTTGCTACCGTGATTACCGCGATAGATGATGTTTATGATGTGTATGCCACTTTGGATGAACTTGAACAATTTACTGACATTATAGATAGGTAAATGATGATGTACTTAGCTCAAGTTCATGTTTATGAGCTAGTTGGTTTGTGAAGTTTAAGATAAATGATTAACAATCTACTTGATAGATGGGAAATCAATCCGATGGAGGAACTACTGGATTATATGAAGATATGCTTTCTTGGATTATACAACATGATTAATGAGATCTCATATGACGTGTTAAAAGACACAGGGATCCTCATCCTTCCGTACCTTAAGAAAGCAGTAAGTGAACCATCTTTGATCTTTTAACTACAATTTATTATGTTTATTTGTTATATATGTCTTATTATTATTATTATTATTATTATTATTATTATTATTATTATTATTATTATTATTATTATTATTATTATTAGTACTACTACTACTACTACTACTACTAATAATAATAATAATAATAGTAATAACAATAATACGATTACTGTGTTGAATGAATATATTGTAGTGGGCAGATTTATGCAAGGCTTATCTCGTGGAAGCAAGGTGGTACTACACGGGATATACACCAACACTCCAAGAGTACTTGAATAATGGTTATGTATCAATATCCGGTCCATTGTTACTCATGCATGCTAAATTTGCAACGTCGGTTGGTACAACTGACGAAATCTTGCAAAGCATGGCAGAATTTAAGAATATAGAACACAGCTCATCTCTAGTCTTACGACTAGCCAATGACTTGGGGACGTCCACGGTATGCATGTATTTTACATACAACTTGATTTTTAGTAAATTTTATATGAAATGTAGACGAGAAAAGTAAAACAAAACTATACAATTAGATTTTTAAAATATGTAATCTATTACATGCTATTAGAAAAAAACTAAATCAACTGATAAGTAAATTTCAAAAGAAAAAGTGAAATTATAAAAGTTTGAAATGTCGTAACCTTAGGTTATGCATCATAGCCATTTGTGAAAAAGTTTCAGAAGAACACCCTATGATGACCCTATTTACCATATGTCATCATGTGGTTTAAAAACTACCCATGCGTAAAAAAATTGTCAAGGGCATGTGTAGATCGAAGTTTATTGGATAAATTTGTTTGTTTTCAAATAAATAAACTTACACATTCTCCTATGCCTTTAAGGATGAAATGAAAAGAGGTGACATTTCAAAATCAATCCAGTGTTACATGCATGAAACTGGTGCTACCGAAAAAGAAGCTAGGGAATACATCAGAGGCTTGATCCATGACTCATGGAAGAAACTTAACAAAGAACGCGCACGTGCTAATTCTCAGTTTTCACGAGAGTACATCGAATATGCATCAAACATGGCTAGGATGGCACAATTCATGTATGCGGAAGGAGACGCACACGGTCGTCCTGAAATAACTAAATCTCACTTATCATCATTGCTTTTTAATCCAATCTAAGAGACAAAATAATCAAGGATGTGCAACTTTATTAGAGGTGAAATTATATTATAGAATAAAATTCGTGAGCTCCCTAGTACTTTATATTATAATGAAGTATTCGTATCCTTGTAATCTTGTTTCGTTTAGCTTGTAGCTACTTCTTATCTATGTTAGTAGAGTGGCTTGTAACTAATCGAAGTTATGTTATAATTTTGCTAAAACTTAACAAAGAACAATCAAAAATTAATATTCCACAAATAATCTCGTTAGAGGTGTCCCACTAATAATGGTTTTGGAAATAGTGCATTCTTTGGTGAATACGAGCAAACACTCGTGATTACGTTATTTAAAACAATAATGCATTCACTAGTAAATTCATGTATTCAGTCTTTCACATCGGACTTATGTGTAGTTATGTATGTTTTTACGTTTTTATTGTAATTGTTTGGAGTTTTATAAAATTGGATTAAATAAAATCTTATAACAAAAGTTTATAGGAGGTCTTTGATGTATAATGTCTTGTTATTACAAGATGAATCTACCCATGTGGATAGTGATCTGTGCTTTTTAAAACTTTATTCTGTATCTATATATTTTCTTGTGATGAATTGTTATATTAAATGGGGTTTTTTTGTAAAGTAAAGGTGGATAAGTAGTGAGCCATGTATAATCACCAAAATAATTCAGTGGTATAGGTAGTGACACTTTTTTTATCATTTGATTAATATATCATTGTTAAGAAACAAACACATGTGACCGTTAAAATGGTCTTTAAATCATTTTTATAACTTGTTTCAGCTGCTGTTTAAACTATTACTAGATTTTTAACCCGCCGCGCGTTGCGGCGGGCATTGCATGCAACGTGATAAAGGATAGACTACAATTGGTCTGACTTGTTTTCGAGCTAAATTTACGTTAAAACGTAGAGTAACTCGAATTTATACCGTTAATTGGAAACATATTATATTTGACCCAACTCTCACAAACAAAATTTATGTCGAAATGTAGACTAACTCAAAACATATATAAAAATAGCATGTCAAGCGGCTTCGCTTGCGGTTTGATAAAAGTATAGATTGCAATTGCGCCGACTTGTTTCGGAACTAAATTCATGTTGAAACATAGAGCAACTACGATTTATACTGTCGAATAAAAATGTATTGTATTTGACACGACGCGTTTTCAAACAAAACTTACATCGAAACATAGATCAACTCATAACTTACACAAAAATAAGCATGAAAACGTTTTATATTTTGTGATGGATCCAGGTGTAGACCAACACACAAACACAATCTAACTACATGAGAAAATATAAAAACAAAAATGAACACATAAGATTTAACATGGTTCGGTCGATGTGATATACGTCCACGTGCTGCAACCATGGTAAAACTTTTATTGCAATCTGCCTCACTCATGAGGAATTACAAGTACAATACATGAGATAAATAGAGAAAATTAGGGTTAGCAACTTAATCCCCAAGAAAACCATAATGGGCTACAACTAAATAAAAACAGATCAGGTCTTTAATTTAGTTAATGTATCACCGAATTGTCTTCTAACCCGAGCGCAAATCAAAACTCCACAAACCCAATATATTTGACCCGACTTATTTCATAACAAAATTTACATCAAAACATAAACGAACGTCAAAACATACAAAAGTAGAATTAACAAAGAAAAATAAGCAAAGGCTACTGACCTTTTTTTTTATGGTATTTGAAAAAGAAAAACTTGCCCATATCTAGAAAGTAAAAAAAAAAAATAGAAAGGAAAAAAAATACCTAAGAAATCTTAACTAATATATAATAATACATATAGAGTGGGTAGCATGGTAATTTCTCGTATTTTCGTAAGACGCGCCGTATGGTCTTCTCCTCGACACTCTTCCAATCGTCTCCCCCCTTCACTCCGACGACACCTACCGGTGACCGCGTCACTACCTTCCTTCACCAATTCAAACATCCAATCAACAATTTAATGGGCATTGAAGACCCCCAGCTCGATTCCTCTCCCTATCGCAAATATACATATAGCGGCTGACACAAAATTGAATGTCCCTTCGACGGCACCGCTCCTCGATCTTAACAAGTTGGTAAGTCTGCGTTTTTGATCCCTTTTATTTGATTATTTCACCTGCCTATGGGTTTCCTCCTCTGTGTGTGTGCTATGTTTAGTCTATATACCCTCTCCTTTTTTACATCCGGTGAACCGGCCTCTTCTTTCAATCAGGTTGATTCTGCTCAATCGTTTTATAGGTACGCCTACTACATTCTCCTTTCTTGGTCTTTGGTTGAATTCTTAATTCCATGATTTATTTGTTCTTTGTTGTTGTTTATGAACCTGCAACCCTCAAATTCATATGATTCAACCTAGAACCTTCAAATTCGTATGATCCCTGCATTTGTATATAATTAACCCTAACATAGTTTCCTGATAAATAACAGCTTAACATGAGCTACTTCGAATGTTGATATAACAAAAACATTTGCTGAATCAAAACCATAAATAAACTATGAATTTCAGAATTTACACCTGACATATTACACAGGAAGAAACATTTAAACTTTCAATGCCAAAATTTACACTTGACACATTACACAGGAAGAAAAATTTAAACTTTCAATGCCAATGAAGTTACAAAATTCGAGAAAACATAAACCAGATTAGAGACTAAGCAATGAGGAAAAAGCATACAACATCCAAAAAATACTAATGCACAGACTAAACAAGCATAATGCCCTCTGATCTTTTTCTTTTCTTTTTTGATACAAGTGACTATAGATTATCTATGATGGGTTGATATTTGATCTAATTTTTTCTTTCATTTTAGCTTTGATTAAAAGTGTTGGATTGCGAACCGATGCGCGTATTGACAATCGTTCATTTTGGATTAACTATGTTTTCCCTCTTTCTGCGCAATTGGCAATTCCTCTTGTGTACCCCAGAATGATTAGTATTCATGATCTTGATTTAAAGGTAATTTTTTTTAAAAATATTGGTCAAATTGCAAGTAAATGGAGTGTATGTTTAGTTGATCTTTGTTTTAGGGATAACGTACTTTCAAAATCTACATCTAAAGGCTATGAGTTTATAATCTACTAAGGAACAGCTTACCTGCTGAATGGGCCTTGTTTGATTATAAATGCAACCAAACCTAACGTTCCTGATATAGGTGATCAAATCTAGCATCTTTAGCCATAGTTGATAGTGTTAAACTATGTTACTGTACCCCTTCTAACATGTAGCAGGTTGTTATTGTAAGCATATAACAGTAACATAGTCCTCTAATAAAAAACACATTCATATGGACTTCAATAAAAAGTAGGAAATTTGGTACATTAAATCACTGTTTTTATAAACCTTTCCTACTATTGGTAAGCAAATCCAGCAACTTTAGCCATAGTTGATAGTCTTTGTATTGTCTTACTATAGTTGTTGAGACATGTAGCATGTTCTTCTTGTAAGCCATTAACCGTTACATGGTGTTCTAATAAAAAACACCTTAACAAGAATAATGGGTTCTAAGAAGATGAATACATATTAATGGGGACATCATCGTCTTTGCTAACCTGTCCAATTTTGAAAAACAATTGCTTGTGCAAGGTTTATAACTAACTCACTATTTACAAAGTTAGTTTATACAAGGTTTGCAAGCAGTTCATTGTTTACATGAACAGATGCAGTTTAGTAAGTTGTTTTTTAGTGCAAGGTTAGTATCTTCAGTTAAGGTATCATAATAGATTAATGTTTCTTAGTTGTATACTGATTTAGTGGTATAATTTCGTATGACTTCTAAAGGAAATATATTTCGTTCTATGATTATTTGCATGTTTAGTTGAAGTTTTAATTTGCTCTAATTATGGCATCCATCAGCTTCATATTAAAAGCAAAGTTTACTTTTCATTTCAACGTATCCACATAGGTACATGGCTTTAGCTTGAAACAGAATTAGGTTTAAGTACATATTGATTCATTAGTAGATCATTGGAAGTGTGAATTTGTTTGAGTGGTTAACTTTTTGAGTAACTTGGTATGAATCTGCTTTTTGTTAGAAAAATTTGTTCTTGGTGTGTCAACAATTGTATTAAAAAGATTTGAGAGTGACTTGTGCAAGGTATAGATTTTGTTCTTTGATTATTGTCTCAGCTAATGCTTTATGCTAGGTTTAGGAAGTCTTTCAATAGAAATAGTGTTTTAAGAGTCAAGGATTTGGTAAGGATTCAGAAAAACAACATTAAAACAATTTATTCATCCAAATAATTATTATCATCATCAAAGATACCTTAACACCAAATCATTGTCATGCTATAACTCCCATCTTTCTCCTACTGTGCTAAAAACATTCACACAATTTATTAACATTAAGATGTAAGTATCCACACACATAAAATGAGCCTAACAAGTCTTAAAGTTTAGGCACATCAATCTTTATTAGAATAAAACAAAAGATATGGTCTGCATGATTTATCAAACAATAAACATGCACAAACCCAAAGCATATAAATGACATATTGACATTAGACAACATTTTACCTGTTTGACCCATCTCTAATGACCTATTTTTGACATTGATGTAGAATGTATTTCATTGCTTAGTTGGTTTGGCGTCTATTATAATGTATTTCATTGCTTAGTAATTACTTGTGTTATGTTGGTTGAATCTCTAACCTCTTGTTTCTCCATCCATCTCTCTTTCCTTAAACCAGGTTTTAATGTTGGAAGTTTACCAATTTGAATTACAGACTTCCTTTGCTTGAGCCTTGTCTACATAAACACTTAAAAATGATATACCACAGCTCCAATACAACTTCATAATGATTGCAGACTATGCCACAAAGGTAATACATCTAGAAATCAAAGTACAGAAAATTAGTTAAGTTAGATGCTAGATAAGGATACCTATATGCTTATATTATGCACTGCAAACAACTGATATTGTTTAGTGCTTTATATAAACTAAAAAATACATACCAACTATTAATTTTCTGCATTTTCCTCTCCCTATCCACTATCACATCTATATAAAGCCACAAAGAGTAATTGAGTAGCATATAAACGGCCAAGTCTTGTATTAAAAATAACCAATAGAAAGAAAAAAATAGACACATTGGAACAAACAATAAAACTAACATTAACTGACATAAGGGACATGGTTTCATTTTGTTTATAATAAATTGACCTTTGTAGCAATGATATGCTTGTTTTCATTTCCCCCACACTAAATTGAACAAAAATCCAAAAAAAACCTATTTCATATTGATTTTAGTGGACTAAAATGTTAAAAAAATTATATGCATCATTATAATTTTTGTTTGGTTCATACTTAGTTTACCGCCACTATCATATATTTTTAGTTTACAGATAATTTTAAAACAGGGAGTCATATGGCTTTGTACTATGAATAAATTAAGGAGAGATTTTTCATGCTTATTAGCATTATTATCATGCTTCTTGTTTACTCTCAAAATTTAAAACTGATAATTATATGACAATTCTAGATAATTTAGGTAGATTTAAAAAACATTATGAAATTTTGTAATTTTATCAAGAAGTGATTAAAGTTATTATAAATGTTTGGTAAATTGTTTTGAGTACGTATAGGGACTTCATGTGACATCGATCGAGACATAGTGTCACGTATAAGGTCTTCCTTATTTTTTTGTATATGTTACATGAAACCATGACAAAAAGAAAACTCAGATCTGGATCAAAATCATCCTCCTATAAAGTTACCATGCACTAAACTAAAGAGGTGGATTTGCGGTCTACTCGAATGAAATTGGCACATGATTGTTCTATACTTAATTTGATTAGTCATATTATTGTCATCAACAAGAAGATTCAACCTCTTAATCTTTGATGCACTTTAATTGGTGACAAATCAAAACTTGAATTTTTTTGTGAGTGTATGCCAAAAAAACATTTAAAGAAAATTTTAGATTACTTTTGGAACGTTTTTCTTGGCCCTAAACAAAACTATAAAAACCATATTATTGAAATAACTGGTTTATTGACATACAAATTGCTAATGTGAATCGTTTTCTTGAAGAAGAAGAATCATTTTTTAAGAACTTTTTATTAGTGGAAAACCATATGTTTTGGATGATGTCTTCCTTTCTGATGATCAACCGTGGATATCTCGTTATGCTTCTCAAATAGATTGTGATATTTACCTTAAATTGATGATTAATGTTTCATGTGATTCATATTTGTAACACCATAGTTTGTAAACAAACATTGCTTGTTTTGAACTTTTAAAAATTGATTTTTAATTACATAAATTCTACATATATAATTTCTATGTTTATTAATTTGTAGCTAACGGCATAACTGTTGTTATGCACACCAATAGGAATACATTTTGTTATGCGCACCAATAGGAATACATTTTGTTATGCTCACCAATAGAAGTGGCCTTGATGATCTACTACACAATACAAATTCCTTCCATTATCTTTTAATACTACATTAATAATTCAACCCGTGGCATCGCACGAGCTCACCACTAGTATAGATTAAAGTGGACTATTGCAAGTTTCGAACTCAAGTTACTCAAACAATAATGCAAGCTAAAACCACTGAGCCATGTGTTTGTTTTGATTTGTTTTTGCTCAAGAATATATATATTTAGATCCGTAATGAGGTTGTTGTCGATGGCACATGCCACCGACAGTGATAAATAAGTAGTAGTTAATGGGTAAATTATAAAATAAACTTGTGTCATTATAAGGAGAAATTCACACCAATGAATTTTTATTTTGGCATAGAAACCACGATAAGGTTGTAGAAATTTATTTCTTGAATTTGATGTCAGGAATTATGTGTCACTTTTTTATTTCAAGTATTGTTGATCCTCAAATTCCATAGTAGTTATGTTATAAGGCGCTCAGTCTTAACCATTTGATGCATTTAGTTATGTTATAAGGCGCTCAGTCTTAACTAAAGGAGTTTATGAGGTCTGTTAAAGTATTCAGATAATTTTCTAATTATAGGGATATTTGATGGATGGCAATCATGTCAAGTTTACAGGTTTTGAGTTGACAGGTTGAATAGTTGAACTCCCTTACACACGCGCGCGCGCGCGCACACACACACATATATATATATGTTAAGGATCAAATGTTAATATTCTATTCTTGCAATAACCATGTTAACTTTTTAATATCAATCAAAATCATTATTTTCTTTGTTGGAATAACATAATTACACATATACAAAAACATTCTTTTATGTATATGTGTAAATTCGTAAGCATAAAAAACTTTACACTAGTGTAAGTTACACATACGTCTGTAAATATTTACGAATATAAGTGTAACTTACAATAGTGTAAATTTTTTTGTGCTTATAAAGTTTACTCATATACATAAAAGAACATAATTTTGTGTATGTGTAATGATGTTATTTAAAAATAATAATGATTTTGATTACAATAAAGAAAATAATGTAAGTATACTATTCACATTGTTATTGTTTATATATATATATATATATATAAACAATTAAATTACAATAATAGTTAAATATTAAAACGAAGTAAGATTGACACAACAGTTGGTGGTTGGATAAAGTGATGGTAACATGATAGTATTAGGAAAGTGAAAGAGGCTGCAAAATTACCTTTATACACTTTTCAATGAAAACCTTTACACATGATCGTTTTAAAAACAATAAAATTTTTATATTTAATATTTTATTTATTCAACACGTGTAATACATGGATTATTAATGCTAGTGAGTAAATATTAGTAGATGTGTAAGTATACTATTCACATGTGTTTATATATTTAAATCAATTTATTTAATTAAAGATAAACATCAATTTATATATATTTAAAAGTTTTATGCTAATAATCTATTTACATATGTGTAAATAATAAACTTGCATACTGATAATTGAATTTTAAAATAGTCAATTATTTATGAGAAAACTTTACGTAATAGTAAACAAGTTTTAGCAGCGTTCCAATTAGGCCACTCATATTTTTATTTGTTTCAATCAGGCCACTAAAGTTTTAAAAATGTTCTAATTAATTTACTAATATTTTTATTTATTTCACTCAGGTCACTGAAATTTAGAAATGTTTCAACTATGTCACTCATATTTTTTAAAATTTCTTTGAATAATTCACAAATTTTTTAAAGTAATTTAGTATTTTGTAAATATTGTTAGTTTTTTAAATATTTCAATTTTTTTAAAACTTTTTGTTATTTATAAATGACCTAATTAGAGCAATCATGAAACTTTAATGATCTGATTGGGACAAAAAAATTTACGAGTGACCTGATTAGGATAAAAAAATTTATAAATAACCTAATAAGAACAATCCTGAAACTTGATTACTATTTTACAAAGTTACCCATTTATTTACGTATGTAAATTTTTACACTAATCATTCATTTTTCAAAACTAATCGTTTATTTTCGTATATGTAAATATGCAAATTAATTGTATGTTAACACATATGTAAAGCGTCTATGTACGTATATGTAAATTGTATATTTACAAACAAGATTTGCAAAGAACAAGAACAAGAAGGGTAGAACAAAATTTATGTTTTTTTACTATTCAATATATATACATGCTAGAATACCATACAGGTAAGTGTTATGATTAACTCCCATCTCAAAGTTAAAAATAAAAACCTAAAAGAAAAAGAAACATGATGATACTTAATGGGTGTTCAAGCTTAAAGGAGCATTTAATTATGGGTGCACACTTATTGCTTTCTGCAAGTTTCAAACATTTGAGAAACAATCCAATGAGAAACTAAAAACAATTGAAACTTTATAATAGAGATGAAAGGATTCTTGAGAGAAATAAAATTCATATTAAAATAAAATTCTCACTGGTCTAAATCACGATAGAATCTGAGAGAATGATTGGAGTAAGAAGCTATAATCCATGCCATGGTGATGACCGTAGGTGTGACCAGGTGGGTAATGCAATGGCCTGACGACCAGGGCCGGTCCTAAGAATTTTAGTGCCCAGGACGAGCCGAAAAAAAAAAGACCTTTTGGCCCTAACGAATTTTAGTGCCCAGGACGAGCCTGAAAAAAAAATGACATTTTGGCCCTAACGAATTAAATTATATAAACTAATTTTTTTAATAAAAACAAACGTTTTAGAAATAAACATAACAAAATCATAGTATTACAATGGCATAGCGTAATTGTTCACCGATAACTCATGAGGTTCAAGTATTACAATAAACATAACGAAATCATTTATTTTTTGGCTACTCAATGACCATCTAAATAATTAAACAAGTAATAATAAACCATAACACATGAGATTTAGATATTTTATTTTTTAAAAAGGGTTTTAATCGAGTAATTGGGTTAATAAAATGAGCCTAAAAAATTAAATTGGATTTAAAATATAATTGGGTTAATTTTTATGATTGAATTATAGTTTATGACTATATTTTATAAAATATATATATATATATATATATATATATAATATAAAAAACAATTTAAAAAATTGTGCCCCAAGGTGAGGCGTCCATCTTGCCCCTCTTCAGAGCCGACGTCCACTGTAATTTCACCGTGAATTAAAATTTTTAAGGATTTTAATCATTGATTGGTGATGCATTGGAGAATTTTGACATTTGGTCAAACTATTAAACATACTAATGAAAGAGAAGATCGAAGAGATTTTAGGAAAATGTTTTTCATCTTCCAGAAATGCCCTTTCTTATTTAATAAAATGATTGTTTGTATTTATATAATTACCCAAATACTGTTTTTCTTATTAACCATTGACTGAATGATCTAAAGATATAGATGAGTTCTTGTGGTTTTGAAATTATTTAAGATGTTTGAAAAGATCTTATCCTTGTATACATACATATATTTTGAACCCTATATCAAACACACTTAAAATTACGTAAATTATACGTTTCGTAGCTAATATTCATTAGTTACACGGATTATCATTTGTGTGAAAGGTTTGTCATGAAAGTTCTACGATCTTAGATGTCACAGATTTATCTATTAAACCTAGTAACGAGTAATCTACATCTACATACGTTATATTTAATCATTTTAACCTTAACATAACATATTTATAGGACAAAGTTGACATGCACACCCTTAAATCACCGGCCTAGATGTTTTTTCTGTTATCAAATAGTACGTTTAATTTAGAAAAAAGGTTTCCGTACAAACATTCCAAGCTTGCTTGTCGCTGCAAGCTTCGTTCTTCATCTGGTAGTCGATGAACGTCATCAATATTATTATTTCAAATTGATTCTTTGGATCAAACCCAATGAGATTCACAAAATTTATGCACATTCAAATTCCACCCACCACCATCATCCCCAATGGCCTCAACTACAGTGCATACGGCCGTCTCATCCAACACTGCACCGACCACCGTCTTCTCCGGCGAGCTAAACTCCTCCATTGCAGACTCATCATCTCCTCCGTCACCCTCGACAACTTCTTAGCGTCAAAGCTCATCACTTGTTACTCCAAAAGCAACAATCTTTTTTATGCCCACAAGGTGTTCGACGAAATTCCCAACAAGAACACTTTCTCTTGGAATGCGTTGATCATGGGGTATTCGATGAACAATAGGTACACTGATGCCCTGAAGCTTTTTGGGTGTTTCTTGTCTTCCTCATCAATGTCTGTTAAACCGGATAATTATACTGTTACATGTGTGCTAAAGGCTTTGTCTTCTTTGGGTTGTGAATTGGCCATTGGTAGAATGTTCCATTGTTATGTTATTCGGAATGGGTTGGATTATGATGTCTTTGTTGTCAATGCTTTGATGACTTTCTATTGTAGGTGTGATGAGATTGTTTTAGCGAGAAGTTTGTTTGATTGTACACTTCATAAAGATCTTGTGTCGTGGAATTCGATGATAGCAGGGTATTCACAAGGAGGGTTTATGATGAATGCAAAGAATTGTATATCAAGATGATGGGTTTGGAAGATATCAGACCGAATGAGTTTACTGTGATCAGTGTCCTGCAGGCTTGTGCGCAGTCGAATGATCTTGATTTAGGAATGAAAGTTCATCGATATGTGTTGGATAATGAAATTAAGATAGATCTTCCTGTGTGCAATGCGTTTATTACGATGTATGCAAAATGTGGTAGCTTGGAATATGCTAGACAACTTTTGAAGAAATGAGTGAGAAGGATGAAATTAGCTATGGCTCAATAATATATGGATACATGCTTCATGGTTTTGTAGATAAAGCTATGAATCTGTTTAGAACAATGGCTAAACGGGGCTTGAGTACTTGGAATGCTGTGATATCGGGGCAGTTTCAAAACAGACAGTATGAAGCAGTAGTCAATTTATTTCATGAAATGCAGATATACGGGGTCAAACCGGATAGTGTAACACTTTCAAATATTTTTCCTACACTTTCACATTTATCAAACCTAAAAGGAGGGAAAGAGGTGCATGCGTATGCAATCAGAAACAACTATGACAAAAATATCTATGTAGCAACTGCAATTATTGATACATATGCTAAGTTAGGTTTTCTTAAGGGTGCACAAATAGTTTTTAATCAATCAAAAAAGAAGAGTGTTATTATATATACGTCGTTAATATCAGCATATTCTGCTCATGGGGAGGTAAAATTAGCACTTGATTTATTCAATAACATGATTGACAAAGGCATACAGCCAGATCCTGTTACATTCACATCTGTTTTATCAGCTTGTGCTCATTCTGGATTAGTAGATGAAGCTTGGAGGATATTCAACAGTATGTTAGTAGTATATAATATTCAGCCGTTGATGGAGCATTATGCTTGCATGGTTGGCGTATTAAGTCGGGCCTTGAAGCTTAATGAAGCCATAAATTTCATCAAGAAAATGCCTTTTGAGCCTAGTGCAAGAGTTTGGGGTGCGTTGCTCAATGGGGCTTCAGTTTCTGGTGATGTTGAAATTGGGAAATTTGCTTGTGATCATTTGTTTGAAATTGAGCCTGAAAATACAGGAAATTATATTATAATGGCTAATTTATATTCACAAGCTGGAAGATGGGAAGAGGCTGAAAATGTTAGAGTGATGTTAAATAATATTGGGTTGAAGAAGATTGCTGGTTGTAGTTGGATCGAAACGCCAGGCGGAATGCAAAGTTTTATTGCTAAGGATGTATCAAATGAAAAAACAGAGGAACTATATGCCACATTAGGAGGTTTATTTAATTTGATGAAAGATGAAAGGTATTCTGTAAGTGAAGATTTTCATGAGGAAAGTGTTTGTTGCTTACAACCAAATCATTCAATCCTACTGTAGAGGTAAAGTTTTCATCTTTCTCATAATACATTTTCTTTTACATTATTCAAATTTGTTAATTATAGTTATTAAGGTCTTACTGTTAGGGTTCATCAGTAAATGGGCCAAAGAACCAACATAGGTTTCTCGAGGGATTTTAGGTTTCAGTAGTGTTTTATCACTTGTTTATACATGAGGGTTCCCTCCATTTAATTATAGCATTAAGATATTTTTCTCACTTTTACATGGTATCAGAGCTAAGGCTCTAGGTATCAGGTACGATGCAAACCATAGCCAGGGCGAGTTTTTCATTGTTGTCGGCTATTCCTGTCTAGACATGTTGCTTGTTTAGCCATAGTTAATTCACCATTTGTGATTGCTGGCATTTTCCAGCTTATTGCACCTTGTTCTTGACAAATTTCCAGTCCCAGATTCTCGTTCCAGTTCAGATTCCAGTACGCAACGACAGTTCAAGATGCAACATGACCGATGATGTTCTAGTTCAGAGGGACCAATGATGTTTCTAAATTTTATTTGTAACAAGATAGGTAGGATTAGCATGTATGCTCCAACAGTCCAACTTAAAGAGGGGTGTTAGTTATAGTTATTAGGGTTTAATAATTTATTAGTAAATGGTCCATAGACCCGATATAGGTTTCTGTAGTTATATTAGGCTTCGGTAGGGTTTATCACTTCCATTCTAATTACAACATTAACCCACTTTTACAAACTAAAACGACTTAAATGGTGGCATAATCTTGAACTTCTTGAAAGTTGCATCCTGCATCTCATGAAAAAAGTAAAATATAATCACTTTCATTTGGTAAATTTTAGAAGCACGCCTGTTCATGTTATTGTTGTTATAAATATCACTTTTATATTTTTTTCCTGAAGAAGCTTTCAAACAATTTATCACTAGGCTGAAGGTTGTACCCAGAAAACTTGAAGTGCATGATACAACTGGTAATGCATAGGTTACTAACTTACCATTTAGAGCGGCTCACAAATTCATCAATTTACAATGATAAAATCATGAGAATAATATTTTTTTTCTATATTTATACGTAAGTATGAATTTGTACCTCGAAAGCAATAATATGAAAAATTATTTCACATATCTAGTTTATGTCACGTACCTTTAGCATAACCTAGGAATACATAAACCTGGCCCACTTTTTTACTTTTCTAATTTATATGTGAATTTTCGTCAAGTTTCTACTTTTTTCACGTATCTACTTTATTTTTTTAACAAGTGAGTCGGGTTTGTATGTTTCGAATTTACACTGATACGTGAATGTAAAGTGGATGCATGATATTTTTTTTCATGTATTTCATGATATAAATATACTCAATAGAAATAATTATCCTCGTTTTTCTCTTTTACAATTACCAATGGATAGTTGAGAGATTAAACTGGGATCTGTAGCTTGCACAAATACCAATTTATAGTTTACTAGTACATTTTTCAATTAAAAATTACACATTTCCATTATTCATGCTTGATGTAGGATGTAAAGAGATGCATGAATGGGCCCTATTGTTTTTTATTCACTTCTGCTTGCCTTATTAGTGACTGAAAGAAACAAAGTAATTAAAAAACAATAATGATCTACCAGACACACACTTATGGACAAATTTCCAACATTTCCAGCTACTCCCTTCCATTATACCCCATCACTCACACTCTCAAAGGTCTCATTTACACACACGAACATACACTAAGTTCTAATGTTCTGGTTTATCTGTATCAAGAGTAGGAGGATAATTGATTTTAGATATGACATTATAGCCCTTACCGACTTCTAGTTATACAAAGTTACAATCAATTTATTTGCTAATTTCCATTCTCATTTTCCTTGCTGTGACTTATATTTCTTCAATTATGTCACAAATGATATAGAAAGTTTATCTACCAGCAATACATGATATCAAAGGTGTATGAGCTCGACTATTATCATTTTAACATTTTTATATCGATTTCAATTTAAATATTTAATATATCATTTAGTATGAACTATATTGATTTATTATATATTTAATATTATTTTCATTTTATATTTAGTAGTATATCATTTATATTTATATTTAGTAATTCGGTTCTACTATTTCAAATTAACATTGAACATTTTATTATAATAGCAATTTAATCTCTATGTTTTGGTTTGTGAATATATATATGTGCGCTTGTGCGTATATATGTATTGTTATATCTATCAAAAAATATTATTAAGCATTTCCTCTTTTATTTCGTCATGAGAAAATTATGTAGGTTATTTTTTCTATTCTTATATCTGTTGACAGTTGTATGCAAAAATGAAGCACTTTTTTCAAACCGTAAGCTGTGAACCAGATTGTATAAACCTAAAACCGGCCGATTTGCTTCTGTTTGAATGCGTTGGTTGGTTTCAAACAGCTTATGAAAACCCCTAGTTAAAACTTAAAAGTTATTCAATTTAAACGCATGCTAAACTTTAGAACTGGAGTTTTGTGATTGTTCAACTTTTTAAGGTCCAAAGTATAAACTTTAATTGATATACATATAAATCAAATGTATGTATTTCATTTGCTTCATGGGGTCATGAATCTAACTAACTTTTCACATCAACTCACTTGATCAGGGATCACTTAACAAACAAGGTTCATCTGAATGCCCCAAACATATGCTCAAAAGCATAATATCTGTACATATTTCATATATAAATTCATGCCATTTCACTTTTCTAATATAGTATTTCATGACCTTTCACTTTTCACATATATTTTATCTTGACCTTACTTTAATTGCAAAATGGCATCCAATGACCATCTTATCAGTTCCAAACGTATCATGACTCTTTCATGTCATCATTTGCTTTACAAAAACATCTTTCTTGTGTCTAATAATTTGCATTCTTCTCTCGCTAAGGGGAGTTTCGGTTCTTGTCTCTAGAGGCGTAAAGCTTTACTTGTTTACTTATGATTGATCAATTTGGGTCGTGTTTTTTTTTTTTTTTTTTTTTTTTCTCAAAAGCTAAAGGGGGAGGGTAAGACCGGTTGAAAGTTGCCCTAATGCTTCGTTTATCCAACTGTTTATATTATTTTTGCAATGTCACATTTACTTTTCTTTGTTTTTTTTAGCAGCTTGATGTCTCACTCAAATGTACATTCTTTTATGCCCAGGGTACAAGTTTGTAATGCAGCACTCGAAACGTGTCAAACCTCTGACCCGCAGGTACAATACGTGAACCTAATTCACTAAAGTTTAGATTTTTATAAAACTACTCTATTTATAAGATGTGAACTTGGTGAATTAGAATATGTGAATCACAATAGCAGATTGTTTCTTGGTCAAACTGACTATCTTTAGAGCCCACACAAATTTAGAAACACTCTTCCCCACACACTTAACTACTTAGAATATAACCCCTTATCCCTTTTTGTGGCTCATGATCCCATAATGGAAGAAAACACCACCAGAACCATACTCATGGCAGCCCTCTCCACCCTCACACCACCACAAGTTTCCACCCTCACCGCCACCATCTCCGCCCTCTTCCACCATCACCGCCGCCGCCTCTCCTCCCTCGTGTCCTCACACACCCTCTTCTCCCTCTCCCTCCACCACCTCCATTGCCTCTCCCTCCACCAGAAGTCCCTTCTCATTGCAAGGCATCTGTTATCAATACTATCCCAATTGTCTCACTTAATCAACCCAACGACCGCCCGAATGCCGCCCTGCTCCGCCACCATCCTCAATGATCGTGATCTTGACTCTGTTCTTCTGCTTCTACTACTATGTGAACTCCACCAACATGATCCTGAAGCATTAAAGACATTGTCCCCAACTGATTGGCGCGATTCGCTTTCTGATTATGTCTCCACCACCATGTTGACGCTTTCAGACATTGGTTTTTCCAGTAGTGAAATACTGATCAAGTATATTGAAGTGGTGGCAAGATGCAAGAAGTTTGTTGATGTGATGGGGTGTAGAGATGGGAAGGTAGGGAAGGAGGTGGCGGCATCCGTGGCGACAGTGGTGGCGCTGCCGTCGGTGGAGGTAAAACAAGGAGGAAAGGAGTGTGCTGTTTGCAAAGAAGAGATGAGGCAAGGGAGAGATGTGTGTAAATTGCCTTGTGAACATCAGTTTCATTGGATGTGCATACTGCCATGGGTGATCAAACGGAACACGTGCCCCTGCTGCCGCCATCGGCTGCCGACTGATGACGTGTACGGCGAGATTGAGCGGCAGTGGGAGCTTCTTGTCAAGATAGGTGGTAGTTATTGTTAGTTTTTGTATGGTAAATCTTGATATATGTTTTATATAGCACATATCATTTAAGCAGTTTTTAGTGTTTCAGCCGTTACAGAATTATAACCCTTTACCCTTGCACAATATCTAGAATGGTTCAGTTGAGACGTATATATATTTTTTGTCATCCTAGCATTTAAATAATTAATATGTTAAATATGATTACAAGAAATATGTCTAGGTTAGATGCGTTGATTTGTGAATTTGTATATGTACACATATGGTTTTTATTATTATCGATTTATGTTAGATTTTCTAAAATTTCTAAATCAGCTCGTATGTTGTGTTGGGCATATAATATAATTGAAGTCAACTTATTTATAAGTGGTGTCTTAAAAAAACACGCCTAGACGCAATTCTATCGTCGTATCAAGTTAGGCAAGTGCGCCGGCACAAGGTGTGCATAGAGCTTGAGTGGTTTTACATAGAGTTAATAAATATAGGTCATGCTTTATATAGTTGTATGTAAAGATTGTGTAGTTATATATAGAATAAAAAAGGTAGTTCATGTTTTATTACTTTTTTCGAAGTGTGTGTTTGTTTAGTTAATTATGGTGTATAAGTTTAAGCGGCTACGATACAAGTTGAATTATCAACAAGTGAGTTTTCACCTCTCGCCTTGGTGTTAAAAATGCATTGTCTCAGAGTGTTGTGCGCTTTTAAAACATTGTTAGCCTGTTTATTGTTGCATTAAAAGGGGGCCGATGGTTAGATGACAATATTGTACATGGATCAAGGTGTAGTGGATTTTTTCGTGTTAAAAAGTTTAAATGAGTAGCAAAGCGGGGCCATGAACTTGGCAAACTATGCGTATCTATGAATCTCTGTTGGTGATATGTGCATTAGTGGAATTAATTTTACATAAGGTTTTGATATGATCTAAAATTAATAAGAATCAATGGCTTTACATAAGAACTAGGTTGTGTCTATGCTAATACACCAATCTTAAAATTTTATACAAAGAAAGACTGGTGGTCATATATATTTCATATTTTCATAGAGTAAATGAGTATAGCGGTGCATGAGTTAACTGCACTCTATTAAACAAATAATGAAAACCCAAAATAAAAATGATGCCTCTAAATCTTTGTGCCCATCAAAAGCCCAAGCCCATAAAAAACTTGATGCATGTTTTCTTATTGAATCCTCGTTATATATAACACCCATTTAGCGCCCACCATCATTCCATTTTGCAGTTTAAGGCTTTAAGCCTTCTAATTCAATGCTTCAACTCGACTGATGTATAATTTACGTTTTTAACATTTTAATTTGTTTTAATAACTTGATTTTTTCTTCAATAAATTACGTTCATTATATATAAAAGATAAATTATGGTTGTGTTTAACTTTGTTTTTGACGTTCCGGAGTAAATTTTGTTAAAAACAAAGTTGTATTCGAAATATGGTAATTTAGGATATCGTAGGTTATACGATTGATGATAACATGCTGGTATCATGAAGAATGAGGCTGATACCAACGGAAGAACATTAGTACCATTATGTAGTTTTTTTTCTATCTATGTTCCGATCTTCAAAACGAATTCGGCGCAACTTCATACGTTTCTTTATTGTATTTAATCACGTTAATGTTACTACCACAACACGACTAACGAAGTTCACGAACACGTCAGCACTGGGCGTCAAACATTCTATTTATTTAAAGTTATTAAAAAATGTGCAAATTAAAAATTAAAAAAATATACATTCGTGTTTTCAAAAAAACATGTTTTGTTGTGTCTAGCGAACGTGAAGAACAACTTCTGAGCCAACATTTATTTTGGTCTATTAGTTTTTATACAACTCGCCATTAGATCCCATAACATGTTATGTTTACTCAATTTCAGTGTTTCCATATATTTATTTACTTTGTTTTTTAGTCTTTTAATTAATATATCTTTATTGTATAACTGTCGATAGTCATAGCCCACAAAAGCAAAAAATAAAAATCCATAATACAAATCTATCACATAATTTGAATTACAGTTTTATTTTTAGTATGATTGGTTTTGCTATCCAAAAAAAAGATAGCGGTGTAACTTGTTACCCATTTACTTGTCACTTTATTAGTTTATTGTAATCATTTGTTTCTTTAGAATGTAATTAGATAATTATTAATTAAAAAGCCATAATATTCATTATAAAGTATTACCTATATATCAATGAAATGATAAAATCATATGTGATATGTTAGTGTATTGTTTTGTGAATACATCTTTTGCTGTTTAGATTCCTATTAAGTACTTATTAATAATTTTTTGATTAAAATCATATGCCTAATACCTCAACAAATATTAGGATTTATAAAATAATATATGTTAGTTTCTTTAGGTTTCTTGCCAAACCTACAACGATGCTATAATTCATTTCTAGATTACTCCATCAAGTTTCTTTCATGTGCAAAATTTTGGCATTTAAAACATTGCAACCTATCTACTCATTTTGCTTTTTGTATTTATCAAAATTACCACTACTAATTAAAAGTTTATATCAATTTTACATGTATTTAATTATAAGATTCTTTAGCGATATTAAATATCAAAGAAAATACTTCTTTTTTTAGTTTTTTAGACTTACAAGTCAAAGTCATGCCCATGTTGTCGTTCTTGCAGAGTGGACAAAAATTAGAGAGATGTCTGAGTCATTATAATGGGTGTGTAGAACCAAACATTTAAGACCAAATTGTCCACTAAATGTGTCACATTTTAAGTGAGAGGGAAAGATTTCTATATGATTTTAGTTTCTTAATGAACTTTTTTAATTTTTTTATAATATCTTATTAACTTCTATCATATTGATTCAAATTTGAATTAAAATCACTATAATTCTATATATTTCTTTTTATCTGATTTGTATTTATAACTTACTTGTCTTACGGTACTAGTTGTGTGAGATTCTAACTATATAGCTCGTCAAAAAACATTTAGTTCTTAGAGCCTCTACAATGGGTCATTGGGGATTGAAAAACACTTGCGAGCTTTTTGCCAAACTTGTATTGAGCTACTAAAAGATTTGACCGAATAAAAGGTAGCATTTGAATTAGTCAGTATGTTTTTAAAACTTACCCATTAAAAGACTTCATGAACCATTAAAAGATGTTTTTAAGTGAACCAAACACACTTTACCTCTGACCAATTTAGAGGTAGCCTCTTAATAAAATCATTAATAAGCTACCAATCAGCCCGTTAGATGAAAGAGAGAATGAGTGGTCGACAAACGTAATAGATGTGAGTATGTAACAAGGAGAGGGGTTGACATAGGTTTGTGGCCAAGAGGTCCGTGAGAAATGAAGGCAAATTTTATGAGAGGGAGGAAGGTGAGGAAGGTCCATGGAAGAGGAGAGATAAGGTTTACCGCTCCTAAGGTTTTCCCGAACAACGTTGACGTGAAATTTTCAAACATCACTGTCACTGTTGTGTGACATTCTTACATTTTAGTATGCTCTTGACTACATATTTTCATATACTATCAATCTAAGTAAATGGTCGTTGGATAAAAAACGGAATCACACAAAACCTGGTCAATGGGTCAACCAAACATTAAACGTGTGATGTTTGATTATTAGCTAGAGGCGAAGAGACCCTAGAGCAACAACAACAGCAGCAGTAACAATGATTTTTAGATTTTAATAATCTTAATTTTTATTTATTAGCTGAGATAAATCTTAACTCAGAAAATGTTTACAAACACTGATCAAACTCTCAATATTGAGTTTATTTTCTTCAGATGATCTATTACTAACAGATGAGAGTTAACCCCGTTATTATTAATGTTATTATTAAAATTTTTTGATGAATTGTGACCAACTTTGAGCTTATTTTCAACTCTGTCGCCGCCCAGTCTCCATCAGGTCTGTTTTTTTGGTGTCTAGCTTTCATCGTCACCCGAAATCTATCTTCAACGAGTCAAGTGGTTTAGATAAAAAGGTGAAGATTGATGAGTTTTAGAGTACAAAAGCAGATAGATTGACAGATCTGATGATAAATTTTAATATTGATGAGTTTTGGTCACATAAGCAGTCGACGTCATTGAAAAAAACT
This sequence comes from Flaveria robusta, assembly GCA_025506415.1. Lineage (NCBI taxonomy): Eukaryota > Viridiplantae > Streptophyta > Magnoliopsida > Asterales > Asteraceae > Flaveria > Flaveria robusta. The sequence continues at coordinate 34,041,589 of CM046474.1, read as the reverse complement.
CACGGGGTTAACACTCATTTATTAAAAGATCATTGGAGAAAAATAAGCTCAAAGTTGAAATTGCTTGAAAATATTTTTTGAGTTATAATTAATCCTGATCAATAAATTAAAATTATTAAAATCCAATAACCTTAAAATAATACAAAATATGTTATTGGTTGCACCAAACAAGCTAATATGTACTCGCTACTTTTAGTAATATTGGTTGTTCGAAAAATATCAAATTAATCATCAACTAGTATCAATGGTTACATAAAATTTTCTAAAAAATAACAGTCATAAAACTCCATTAACACTAAAAACATCTTAAGAGTTGCAAAAGGGGCGGAACCACTTTGAGGAGTATGGGGTCAAGTGACATCATTTTTTTTCGATTCTAAGTAGAACGTATAATACGTGAATTTCGAATGACGCCAATCTATCACTTAATTGACTAATAATAATTCATACTATTAATTTAACCGATGATACTCTCAATTTTCACTTTCATTACCTTTGACAATCCTAGTTTCATAATTATCATACATTCACACTCGGTTTGCATTTGTTTTACACTTGATTTATCTTGTATGTATTTTTATTTTATTCATAACCATTATTGTGAATGAAATGAGGTCCAAATTAAGTGCAAATATTTAATAGTTATGCTATTGAGATTGCTGTTGGTAATAAAAATAAAAGTTGAGAGTGTCACGAGTCAAATTAATAGGATGTATTATTATCGATCAATGCGTAATAGTTTGGATTATTAAAATCAATTTGCCTATAAATATATAGATCTAACATTCAAATATAAAATTTCACACACATGAATGCCATGAGAATGCTTCATAGAATCATTGTACTTCATGTTGGTGATAACATCAACCATAATTTTGCATCAGGATTCATTTAAAAAAAAATCGTATGTGTTTGATTAGACATAGAGTGTTCTCCAGTAACCCAACGCTATGCGCTAAAATTCAACAAATCGTATCCAATGCTCGTGCTTTACTTGTTAACCATACATTATTCTAAAACGTGACCATGTCTTTGAAATGTATTTTGGGTTTCAATCTTGGAATCGAATGCTATTCTTTTTAGTAAGCATTTGTACTAATTTGAAATGTTTCTTAAATTGTAGGGGTAGTCATGTAAATTACCAAAGTTGAAAATGAACTACTTTGAATCATATGCTAGAACATGACCATGTCTTGAAACTGTTTCCTTATTTTAATGCGAATTGAAAGACTCTTCCAATGAGAGTCATAAAAGTCCAAAAGGCCCTTTGATCAACTTAATGCAAAATGATGAGTGTCGTCGTTTTCTTAAGTTTAACTAGTGTTACCTTAACTACATCATAGACGTCCTTTAGTAAGAAGGCTAGGTTGTCGACTTGCTACTCTCCTTGTATATTAACTAGCTAAAAATTTATCAAGTATAAAACGATATTTTACGATAAAATATAATTGAAATTATGTATAGTAAGAATAATATGTAATAAAACAATTATATCAATTTTTTAAACTTTTGGTTTAAAACTTTTTTTTCCAAAAAAAAACTAAATATTTGTTTCAACACAAACCGTATTAAAAATATCATTTTAAAATTTTTTTTATTATAAATTTCAATTTCAATTGTTTTTTGTTTATAAAAATTATTTTTTTAAAAAACACTAATTTTAAAAAAGTTTGATGCTTTGTAAAAAAAATTTATTCTATAAAAATTAGTTTTAAAATATTATTAATAAGAAGATCTTTTTTAAATTAATTAAAAAAACTATTTTTGTTCTAAAAAAAGTTAAATATTATTATTGATAATTAAGGTAATTATTTAATAGGAGAGAGAAGCGGGAAAATTTTGATAAGAATGAATGTGGTACCGCCAAATGTCATCTCAAGATACTATTTTATTAAAGTAGAAAGATTAACTCGTGATGTTAATGTTTACTTACCAATTAAAGACAACCTTTGTATGCCTTAACTGCTTGTATGATGTGTTTTTTTAGCTCCTTGCTTGAGTTTTATTAATTTTAATGTGTTTAAATAATTCTCCACTTAATTAATTTAGCATGACTATTACTTATATAGATATTTATATGTTTAAGATTAAGTTTATGAAACCTAACTCATTGCCTCTTCATTCGAGTAATCATATGTTATATATCAATTTTACAACATATGAGTTACTTGAAAAATGAAAATCATAACTTATTTTGATTTTGAACATGTATCTATATCAATTTTACTGCATTGAGTTACTTCAGAAATGCAAATCCAATTTAATTTGAATATGTATCGCTATTTAGTTATCTCATATTTTCTATTATCTTTTGTATGAAATTTGACATTCTACTTTAATAATTCTATATAGTCATATCGAGAGATATATGCCGGAACATGCATAAGCCTTAAGGCTTAGTCAGCTCACACATCTCTGTAAAAATATCTTACACACGTTAATACCATCAAAATGCTTTATAGAATAAAAAGTGTCCATGCTCGTAATGAGATCTTGTTGTTAAGATTTAACTAAACCATAACTTTGTATTAAAATCCAAATCTTTAAAACAAAAATTGAACCCCTTTCACTAGACACCAAGTATTTCTAACACTAAGGAGATAGACCATTGAATCCAATGATCGTGACACATTAACCATACGAATGAGAAATCTCATGCATGCTAGAACATCACCATGAACGTATGCATACAATTCCCATAAAACATTATAGCATGTATACATTAGCATACATCACAACTTTAAAAACTACAGTAAAGGAAATATCATGTAAAATCCAAGTTAAATATGTATGTAAGTTTCTTAAATTTTAGAGATTGAAGTTTTTTTTCTTTGAATAATCAGTTATTGGAAAACTCATGTGACCACAAACAATATCATGATAACCAATGAGATTAGTTGATACCCAACTTTAGTTAAACACGTAGCTTTTAAATTGTATGTTATTATATACTTAACGTTGTATATTGGTCATTTACACAATACTCATTTATACAAAACTTTATATATATTTGAATACATAATTTATTTTCTACAAGTTGTCCATCAGAATTACACACGACTTAAACTTCATTCATCTTGTAGTGGATCTATATTATCCTATCTATCTACTAATATATTAATGTAATAATGAAAAACTGATTATAAAACCAAATTATATTTGTTTTTTAGTGACAAATTATTATTTGGTTGGTTTTACTAATGTTGAAGACTTGAAGTAGTTTAAACGAATCGATACGTAATATAAAATTCATAATTATGGATCATATATGTAGTTTCTTGAAAGGAGCGGCCAACCTTACAATATAGATTTACCTGAAAAACTAGCTGTGTAATTAACTCCGAAAACTTATATATATAATATAGGATTTTTAATTTTAAAATTTCATCGGGATAATCATGCCCCTACATATGTTATTGGTTGTTAAAATGTCTATTAATTTATTGGGTCCATTTAAAATATATAGTTGCTATATACATATATATATATATATATATATATATATATATATATATATATATATATATATATATGTTTTTAATTTTTTAAATACAGTAGGGGTTCATCCTAATTTATCTCATAGTTATTATCTATTTGACCCACAATTAATTTATTGGATGATTTATTTTGACTCATTTCTACTAATTATTGACACGACCCTGCTTGAAACTTGATGGGCAAAAAACGAACATGTTTTTTTCCGTTGATAGCGTAATTTATGATTGTTTCAAATCTAAATGACTAAATTCATTGACTTTGTAATAGATTTAAATAAATTTAATTGAAATCTATACATTAGAATATGTTCTCTTTCTATAGACAATTCACATTATAATGCTACACCTCCCTTAAAATTATGATTTTTGATCAGGAATATGCTGAATATGATGCTCATTTATATAACATTAATCAACAAATATAGGAAATAAAATATGAATCATATAAAAATGATATTTTTTTGTTGTTGTACGTCTTGTTTATAGAATAATAAAACAAAGCTATTGTCACGCGATCAAGGCAAGAGGTACAGTTGTTTAACAATCACATAAACAAAAAAATAATAATTTTATGTTATATTCAAAGGATGGCAGTTTAAAGTTATATATTGATACAACCACTAATTTAGTAGACATATAAAAAGTCACTTTTACCTTTATATTGAGATGATTAAATAATGTAAACAAATCAATCTTCCGGATAAATCGACAAAGCGTTTGAGAATCAATTTAAACAACAAATTAACTGAACACATATAGTTATATTGTGTAATGAATGTGGAATTTACCTTTATATTAAGGCAATTAAACGAGATAAAAATTAAGTCTTCCGAATGAATCAGCAAATGTGAAAGAATGATTTAAACAACAAAAAATCGAACTAAACAAATATATAACAACCCAAATGTCTACATAAAAAGAAAAACTCATAAGACGCCAAAATTAAATACAAAGGACCTAATTTCTAGGTTGTGTAGTGTATTACAATGTCTTTAAATTTGTTTTGGTTTGTTTTTCATGATTAAAATGTTCATATGTCTAGTTTTCTAAGAGCTGATCCATTATGAAATACTGGAGGGTGTCTAGATCACACAAGACTTATCATACAAAGTCATTTTTCCATAAGAAATGTACAAAGTTACTATATAATGACGATCATATGTATATGATTACTTAATTATTATATAAATATCATAAGCCAGTTATATATAATTATGTCTTAATCAAAAGTTGGATTTACTTCACACACTTCTTATGCTAAAATCAATTTGTGTTCAGTCTGTCTTCGAAGCTCTAAACCCAAAAAATACCAAAGAAAGTTACCCCTCAAAGCTCTAATGTTAAAACAGAGATAATTAGATAAATTAGGACATAGATGAGTGGATGGTATATTCATAATGTGATGTTTGTAACCTTTTAAAATTTGTAAATTCTTTCTTTACATTTTCCATTGTTGTAATCTCTAACAATAAATGATAGTAAAATTCATGTTAAGAAGATGTAAGTTACAATTTTACTCTTATTAAAATATAAAAATGAGAAAATTAGATAACCCTAATTGTCCTCGGTCTCCTTTTTTATTCATCCGCCCCCCAACTCTCGACTATGTCATACGCTTGTCGGACACCAGTCTTCCACTCACCTCTGTTCATTAACTTTCCTCTATCGTGTCGGCTATATCTAGCTCCGCCATGTTGCTCCTTCTTTGCCTCAGCTCCATTAATTGTTATGTTGATTTTGTTGTACTCACCAACCTATGGCTTAGCTAGTTTGTCAATGTGTACATGTCATGATCTTGTTTTTCCAGGCTAATTTCACTAGTTAACTGTACAGTGATTTCAACATGAGATATTAATGAATTTAAGTCAACTATATATGCATCTCAACTTATCATCCCCTCGTCTGTGTTGCATCTTATAGCTTTTGATTGGCCTCTTAATTTGCATATTTGTTTTGATTCATGTATATAGGTGTGTGCATGTATTACAAGGTGATATACATGATAAATATGTGTTCATGATTTTGTGTGATGAGTTTGTCCAGTTTGCAAAATGTATTTAGGCCGTGGCAATATATGATCATGCTAGTGGACTGTCATATGAGGGGTTAAAATATGTAGTGGGTTTCTATAACCCTTTATTTTTCGTTTATTAATAAAAAAAGATAAAATGTTATTTATACGTATTTAACACTTTCTTGAAATACTGAATACTGTGAAAGATTATGAAAGATTGAAATAAATCCATACATTTTTAAAAGTTAAAGAGTAAATTCATAACATAAACATATTGGATTAATATAATTTATATAAATCTAATTAAAAACTCTCATGTGCATAAGGTGTTGTATTTTATTGTTTTATTGTTATACATTCTACTACAAACACGAACCTTTATTGCACAAAGTACAACTATATATTGCATAGGCTTTTAAACTTTGAGTTAAGCCCCTAGAAAGTTATATCTTTACTCTTCAAATGTGACTATATTTATAATTTATGTCATTTACTTTTAGTGTTTTTCTTTTATAATTTTAAATTTTAATATTTTATAAATTTCGAATATATCTTTGTTGCGCGCTTATTTTTACGTACGTCTTGGTGTGAATTTTATTCATAACGGAATTATATGTCACAAGTCATCAATGCATAAATGTACAACTTTTCATAGAAATTTCAAGGTTTTGAGTTTTAAAAAATTTCTTTTGATTATTATCCTCCTACTTTTAGAGAATGATATTTATAAAATTGAAATTTACGGTTTTATGACAATATTTTCATAGGAATTTCAAGGTTTTGAGTTTTTTCTAGTCATGACGTGCCTATTTGTTAATGTTTTGACGTTAAATTTCTTAACAACATATATATTTTCAAATATTGTCAAAGGTTTAATTTTTTTATATAAGTTTTGAGTGTTTTCAAGGACGTACGGTTTTCATTTTCCTTACCTTCAACGTACGGTTTTATGACATTTTTAGACGTTAGTTTTTCAGGCATCCGGTCGTAACGCTAGGGTTTTAATATTAGTTTACTCTCATATATAATATTTATTATTCAAGCAAAAAAGAATATGAAAACCAAGCCTCTTGGTTGATAAGTTCATGAATACCTTTTTCTTTTTCTTTTTAAACCTTTGAGATCCCAATCTGACACAACGACACCAATTAAAAGATCTCCTGCCCAAAAATTCCAAAACCCTTTTTTTAATCTTTGCCCTATTATTATTTTCTTATTATCCATTGCCATCTTCCTCTGATCTATGAACAAACTCTGTCACAATCAAATCTATATGGGCTTTTACAGCTAAGGCTGTTCTTGTAAGGTGACACAACAGGAAGGTCCACATGAATTAAGGGGGAGGGTTCAAGGTATGCTCACCTCCATATTCTCAACTCCATAAAAAAAACAATCTTTTTTGTCTCTGAGGGAGATTGATTAGCTTTTGAGCAATCTTGACCAATACCCACTTGATGTTAATGGTGTTTAGGGTTTCTTTCTTGTTGGGTAATGCATAATTTCAGGATTCTTAAGTGTTTTGTTTCGTTTGGATGAATTGGAGTTTAGGGTTTTGATTCTTGAAGAAGTGGTTCTTGTTTTGGTGGGGATTTGACTTTGATTTGATGAATATTGTGGTTGATTTATGATTTGTGTCTGAATTGAAGTTGATGTTATTTGGGGATAATTACTTGAACATGGTCAAACCGTGTTGGAAGGCATCGGTGGAAGGTGATGATTGTTGTGTGAGAAAACCTGCAGATCAAATCGGAAGAACAGATGGATTATTATGGTATAAAGATTTAGGGTGTCATGTTAGTGGTGAGTTCTCAATGGCTGTGATTCAAGCTAACAATTTGTTAGAAGATCAGAGTCAGGTTGAATCAGGGCCATTGAGTTCTTTGAATTCGGGGCCTTATGGAACATTCATCGGTGTCTATGACGGGCATGGTGGACCGGAGACTTCAAGATTCGTGAACGAAAATTTATTCGCTAATCTTAAGAGTAAGTGCAGTTGAATGATTACAAGAATTTGATTTGATCATGATTCATGAAACTTTGTGAAGTTTATAGAATTTATAGATTCTTTGTTTGTTTTGGTTCAGAATTTGCATCTGAAGATCAAGAAATGTCTGCAAATGTTATCAAGAAAGCATTTTTAGCGACTGAGGATGAGTTTCTTTCGGTTGTGAGGGAACAATGGTGTATTTGCCCGCAGATAGCGTCTGTAGGGACGTGTTGTTGGTGGGTGTCATCTGCAATGGGTTGGTTTATGTCGCGAATGCTGGTGACTCGAGAGTGGTGTTAGGGAGAGCTGATAGGGGTGTTAGAGGTGTTTCTGCTATGCAGTTATCAACAGATCATAATGCAAGTTATGCTTCTGTTAGAGACGAACTTCACTCGTTGCATCCTGATGATCCAAAGATTGTTGTTTTGAAGCACAATGTTTGGCGTGTTAAAGGGATTATACAGGTTAGTTTTTTGGAAAGCCAAACATGGTAATGTCTAAATGGCAATCTAGTTGATTAATTTGGTTTCTTGGGTCCAATTCTTCAATAGTAGTTTTATAACTTCCTTATCAGGTTCAATTTTTATTTGTTGTTGTCTCTATAATCATAACTGTATTGTCAATTTCAAAGATCAAATGTAGATTGTTTGACCCAAAAGTCAATTGTGAACTCTTTACTTGTGAACCCGTCTTTCATTCTATGAAGGAAATGCACTCTTCAACTTATAAATCATTTAAGCTTCTGGTCAATTCTCTTTATACCCCACATACGAAAATTTTCATTCGACTTGCAGGAACCTGTTTTAAGTTAAGAAAATCAAATCTATTATCAAGCATAAGCTTAGAAAGTCAAATTCGGTATCTTTCATATGACAATCTAGCAATGATAGTTTTGTTTTTTTGTCTAAATTCTTCTTGATTGTGTATTACTTTCTTTATTAGTACAGTAACTATGTATTGTTTTCCCTAAGATCATAGATTTTCTCATTGATTTTGCAGAGTTAACTACTTTTTTGACTCTCAATAGTCAACCATGAACTCTTATGTTTTTCTTAGAGAGAAACCATGAACTCTATGTGAATACTTGTTTCTTCTATGAGAATTTGCTAGCGTTAACTTTATACGCAGTTAGCAGATATGTTACCACTGTTCAAATGTCTTAACACACTGTAACAACAACTTCAAATATCCCTAAACGAGAGAAACTTTAAAACTAATATAACGGTTTTGGTTTTCAGGTTTCAAGATCTATTGGCGACGCATATTTAAAGAAGTCTGAGTTCAATAGAGAACCTTTATTAGCAAATTTAGGCTGCCCGAACCCTTTTCAAAGCCGATCCTTAATCCAGAACCATCAATATTAATACACAAACTTAACCCGAAGGATCAGTTTCTTATATTCGCGTCCGATGGTCTTTGGGAGCATCTTAGCAATGAGGAAGCTGTCGATATTGTCCATAATTATCCACGTAGCGTAAGTTTATTATTCATTGCTATATTTTATTTATCTTTTTCATATATCCTCAGTATTTTCTACTCTCATAAGCTACTACAATTTAGTGAAGAAAGTACAGATTGAGATACCAAAAAAAAAAAAAAAATTAGTTTAAAGGTGTTTGGATTTGTGGTTCAAAGCGATTATGCAATTTAGGATAATAAAACGGGCTGTAGAAAATAGTGTTTGGATGTAGTTTGATTGATGGTAATGACACTATTAATTCATTTTTGTTGTTAAAAACAATCTCACTTTGCATAATCAGCATAGATTTACATTTAATTTCGCTTACAAGGAAGATACATTTCGGTTTTTTTCCTCGTTTCACTCGTAATCATACTTGTGAGTGAAATTGAGTGGAAATAACTGTAAATCTATCATGATTATGCGATTAGGATGGCCTTTGGCAACAACAATGACAGTTAAGTGTCATTAGTCCAATCTTCAGTATGGAACTATGGATTATTAATAGTTATAAATAAATAAAACTAACAATCACACAAGTCAAAAACGCCCCTTAAACATGTATAGATTTCATTGTCTTTTAAAGGTGAGAACCCAAATCGATTAAAATCTTGGTCTTTTGTGTAGGGAATCGCAAGAAGACTTGTGAAGGCCGCGCTTCAGATAGCAGCCAAGAAAAGAGAATGAGATACTCGGATTTGAAGAAAATAGATAGAGGGGTAAGAAGACATTTCCATGACGACATTACTGTAGTTGTCGTGTTTCTAGACCCGCCATTGACAGCTCGTGCTTCGGTTCTATCAATAAAAGGAGGACGAGGGTTACCACACACCAAGAAGTTGTAGCCCCACGAGCTTGTTTTGAGCAAGCACCCGAAAAGTGCTTTTTGTTGAGTTAATGTTTGTAAACTAAGAGCGTGTATTTTAACACGTGCATAACGAGGTCGTTCAGCCATAGTTGGAATTGTGTGATAGTCATCCTCCTCGTTGGTCGTGGTCGTCGAATGGAAGTGAAAAAATATTCTTTCATTCTTATTGAAGATCTTATCAAAGTTATACTTTTAAGGTGTTAAAGGACAAAATATCATTGTTGAGGTGTTAAACATGAGTTAAATTAGGCTAACTTGAGAATAGTTGAGATTGGTTTGGTTATAGCACGAGTCAAGTCAGGCTTGAGCAAGCTTGATCCAAGGTTTGAGCTTACATTCAGCCGCTTCTTTCATAAAACTAAGTTAATTTTATCTATCATTAATTAAGAGTTTAATATAGTTGTATCAAGAATGTAAAGTGTTGCAAACAGACATTATATAACATACACTTATATGTATAATTATATATTTATATTAGTAATAAAATATATATCAAAGATTGCAACTTTTACTCCTAAATTTTTGAAGTTTTAACTTTAACCTTTTTACTTTTCCTATACATATTACAAGCTTTTAAACTATTATTACTTTTGGTAATTTGATTTTTCCTTCAATTAATTTTGTTTATTAATTAAAAATACTAATTTATGGTTGTGTTTAATTTTTTTTACATCACAGTAAAAATTTTGTTAAAATGTAGTTGTATTTATGGTAGGGTTTTCTTTTGGATAATGTGCTGGTACCACAAAAAGTGAAACCAATACTAACCAAAGAACATCGGCATCGTTATATAACTATTTCTATCTATGTTTTACTCTTTAGAGCCGAGTCACCGTAACTTCATAAGTTCATATATTTCTTTTATATACTTAATCACGTTAATATCAATATCATAACGCGTGAAATTACTTTCTAGTTTTATATAAATAAAAAAGTAATCAATAACATTTCTAATCTAACTCACCCGTCATATAATTAAATAATTAATAAAATAATAGTTTTAGATCATGAAATAGTAACTGAGTATCAATATAATACTTAGAAGTAACTATTTATTGCATTCTTTTAAGTTGACTAGATAAATTTTTTTGAACGGTAATGTATGATCGTGCTTCATAAGATAAGTGTTATCTTAATCGGATACATCTATCCGTTTCTCAATCGAAACCGCACCCCAACCCTCCTAAAAGAAAACTCACAACTGAAAAAAAACTCATGACTCAACCCTGTGCATTTTTGCTCAGAGTAAGACTTGAACCTCAAGACATTCTCATATCTACATATCTTAGGTATCTCACCTTAACCAGTTAAACTAGTGATCATTGGTAGTTAACTAGATAAATAACTCTAAAACTACAATACTTAGTTCTATTAACCTAAAATCTACACACTCTAAATTTACTTTTATTATCTACGCTGATTTTACCTCCACATCAAAATGAGAAGATGAAGTAAATCTACACACACTTTAAATTTACTTTTATCATCCACGTTGATTTACCTCCTCATAAAATGACATTTTAAAACATCTGGTTATCATTACTAAAGGCTATTTTATAACTAAATATTATTCAGTAACTTTTTTTCTTTACACTCACCTCTTTTTTGATTTATTTTTAAAAAGAAATATTCATTAAATAATGATCGAAATACGGATATATCTTTTATTTTATTCATTTAATTTCTTAAACTCTTAACACTTTAAAATATATTTTATTAGATTAAAACAATATAGAATAACTTGGTTCTTATGAAATATTCCAAAATAACAAATCATCCCCTTTGGAACCCTAAATTGCTTTTCCCCAAATCCGATCCCCTCCACCACACCTTCCCAACTGCAATCTTCAAGTTGAGTTTTCTGACAGTCGATTTCTGATCGGAGTTGTTTGATCATGTATGTCTACTAACTTTCTTTGTTAAATTAGCTCAACTCACTATTCAAATTTAGCTTCAATTGTTTCTCCGATTTGTGGGTAGGGGTGAGGTGCGATCTCTTGTAAATGTCCAAACATTACGAGCATCTGTTTTCCAAGTTATGTGCATAATTACGTTAATTGTTCATGTGTATAGATCGATATCATACCAGAGTACCAACTGCGATCTTTTATTTCCATCACTGTTTTATGATAATATTCTGTTGAAAAGGGACCTGCTTAGTACATCTATTCTGTTTGTAGACTTATTGTATGATGCATCGATACCCTAAATTAGTTTGCTTGAAATCTGTTACTCACTCTAGATCTAAGTTGTTTGTAGTAATATGTTCTCGGGTTGAACTGATTTTAATTGTATCTGAAAGTTGTTGGCATCAGGGACTTAGGGTTGAGATTTGAGAAATTTTCAATGATTTATAGTTTATAGGACCAAAAGGGATCTACTGTTGATCACTCTTGATCCTTTGTTTGACTGTCTTAAAGACTCAAACCTATAAATTAGTCTACTGATAAACATTGTTTAAGTGTTTTTGAGATTTAGAGGTGGTAATTTTGACCTGTTAATTTAATGATGGGTCGATTTGGAGTTTATTTTATCTATTTGGTGTCAAGTTAACGTTTTGGCCCGTTATCCAACCGCCTATTTTGCACCAGATTATTTATTGCATTTCCTGTTTGTAGTAATGTGTTGCTATAACGAGAATCAGATGGGATATTCTCTGGTTGGACCGATTCTAACTGCATCTGAAAATTGTTAGTGTTAGGGATTTAGGGTTGAGATTTGAGATTTTCACTATTTGATTGATTAGTTCGTTCCAAGTTAAAGAACAAAATGTACTAATGCAAAGTATTGATCCTGTGTTTGATTCTCTCAAACTGATAGATTAATCTATTGATAAACACTGTTCAAGTGTTTCCCAGATTTAGAGGTGGTACTCTTGACTGTTTACTTAAAGATGGGCCATTTTGTGGTTAGATTTATCCCTTGCGTCAAATTAACGTTTCGGCCTGTTAACCAACCCACACATTTTTGTTATATTAGTTTATTCTCAAGTTAACCTCACATGCCTTTTCTTTATCTCTTAGAATGGGAGAGCTAGCAGCGGAACAACATGCCAAATACATCTTAACAGTAGAAAAGAAGAAAGACACTGTTGAATCTGTCTTAATGGAACATCTCCGAATCACGGTGCGTATTGGGGATTAACCACACTTGACATTTTGGGTAAACTTTCAGCCGTTGATCAAGAAACAATTATTTCATGGGTCATGAGTTGCCAACACGAATCTGGTGGTTTTGGTGGTAACGAAGGTCACGACCCACATGTACTCTATACCCTTAGTGCAATCCAAATTTTAGCACTTTTTAACAAAATTGAAATGCTCGATATTGAAAAGGTATCAAATTACGTAGCCTCCCTTCAAAGCGAAGATGGTTCTTTTTCGGGAGACAAATGGGGTGAAATCGACACTAGGTTTTCCTACGTTGCTATATGTTCTCTTGCGTTACTAAAACAGTTGGATAAAATCAATGTTGAAAAAGCAGTTAGCTACATTGTAAGCTGCAAGAATCATGATGGTGGGTTTGGGTGCACCCCTGGTGCTGAATCACACGCGGGTCAAATCTTTTGCTGCGTAGGCGCCCTTGCAATAACAGGTTGTTTACATTATGTTGATAAAGATCTTTTAGGATGGTGGTTGTGTGAAAGACAAGTTAAATCTGGCGGTTTAAACGGTCGGCCCGAGAAGCTTCCAGATGTTTGTTACTCATGGTGGGTCCTATCCAGTTTGATAATGATTGATAGGGTTCATTGGATTGATAAAGAAAGCTTGTTAAGTTTATTTTGGATTGTCAAGATAAAGAAAATGGAGGCATTTCAGATAGACCAGATGACGCTGTTGATGTTTTTCATACTTATTTCGGAGTTGCGGGTCTTTCACTTCTTGAATATCCGGGATTGAAGGCTATTGACCCTGCTTATGCACTGCCTGTTGATGTTATAAATAGGATTTCCTTAATTGACTTGTATTCTTTTTGTTTATAGATGGATCTTTTATTGCAAACTTTCCTTAATTGTAACAAATCTTATTATTATTATTGCTACTACTAGCGGCTTTCATGTGATACTGTAAAAGATTCGTCAAATAGGCGTTGAATGTAAACACGCTAAACATGTAATCAAGATGAGGTATTCCTCATAATCCCGGGTCTGTAGAATGCCATACATGGACCCAAAAGAGGGTCATTCTTTGTAATGAAGTTGAGTCACCATCTGAAACAAGTTAATTATACCAGTAACACAATGTAAGACATGCTATATTATACATGTTTTGTTTGTGTAAAATACACATATTTTAGATATAATATACACTTCTTAAACAAAATATACACATTTTATATCCATATTTTATTGATATACCAAAAATATATTTTACATAAAGTATAATTTGTTTATTTAAAAGTTACAAATTACACAAAATCCACACGTATTACATGCAAAAAAAGGCATACAAAATACACATAAAAATATAAACATTAAAATTAAGTAAAACAAATTCAAGTAACAAATGAACAGGTTGTTGGCAAAATGCAAAATACTATACGGATGCTGCGAATGTGGGACAGAAATTGTGGCCAAGAGGAAAGACAATAGAGAAAGATTACTAATAGTAAGAAAAACTGAAAGTTTGACGAAATATCAATCTTTTATAACATCATCTGTCAAATCAGGCGTGAAAAAAAGAGGAAAAAATGTTTTACACTTAATAAGGAGAGATGAAAAAATACATAAGGAAGTTACGCTATCCATTTGTTGCAATTAATGAACACTCAAATGGTTTTCTATACGTTAAAACATTTTGTGATGCGAAAAACGCCATCTGGTAAACCTTTGAAGACCAACTAGAGTTCGTTTAATAAACAAGCCATACATAAATCAACAACAGATTTCATCATAAGTCTCAGGTTTTAACTATAAAATAACCAGTATTCTTTCATTTTACCTTTTTTTTAATAATTTTTTTCCTTAACAAAGAGAAAAAAAAAAAGAAACTTGTGTTTTTAACAAACAGTTTTTTTTCTTTAACCATCTTATCAACTTGTATTTCTTTTACGAATGACAATTCACACAAGAATTTGCTTGTAAACTATATCAATTCTTGCAAGAACCTATACCATTCAGCTATAACTAAAATGGTTAGAAGAATTTGAGCCATCGCAACTACTAATAAATTGTGAAATTGTGTTGTTTTCACGAAAGCCGCCCCTGAGGAGGGGAGGAATGAACTCCCGTTCAGAGTCTACTCGTTTAGGGGCATAAAAATTTTTTAATTGTTTTTATTTACATATATATATATATATATATATATATATATATATATAGTTATAGTTATAACTATAATCAAATAAAAAACTTAACCCAATTATATTTTAAACCAAATTTAATTTTTGAGCTCATTTTATTAGCCCAATTACTTAATTAAAAACCTTTTTTTTAAAAAAAAAATATGTAAATCTCATGGGTCATGATCCAGTATTACTTGTTTAAGTATTTAAATGGTTAATTGAGTAGCCTTAGAAAATAGATGATTTTGCTATTTTTATTATAATACCTAAACCTGACGAGTTACCGGAACTATTACGCTATGTAATAGTAATATTATGATTTTGCTATGTTTATATTTCTTAAAAGTTTGTTTTTATTCAAATATATTAGTTTATATAATTCAATTCGTTAGGGCCAAAGAGCAAAGGGTTTTGTTCTCCGCTCGTCCAAGCCATTAAATTCATATGTTTTTTCACAAAAACGTAAGCGGTGAGGTAAGCACCGAAAATACTAGAATTATGTTTTCACCCCATATAAAGTTGCATTTTAGCATAAATACCCTTCTGAATTCCCGTTACATGTGTCCTCCTCTAGTGTTCATCTTCACTCAACCGTATCTGCAATAATGCATGCTTCGTAAGAAAATCTTTCTCTCTCTCTCTCTCTCTCTCCTCCTCTCTCCTCTCTCTCTCTCTCTCTCTCTCTCTCTCCACACACACACACACACACTATTTCGCATTTCAATTTCAATTTGAATTTCAAATTTGATTTTGTGTATGATTTTGCAGTAAAGTAAAAGAGGATCTTCCACCATCGTTGGATTCTACTTCTCAACCACCTCCTCTGTTCGACGGAACCACCAGGTATTCCGTATTCGTGAATCCTGATGTGATCAATCAGTATAGTTGAGCTTAATTTCACTTCCGTGGCGTAATTTGCTGTAATCATGATAGTAATTTGATTTTTGTTTCAATTGAAGGTTATACATCAACTACCAATGCCCCTATGCACAGCGTGTTTGGATTACCAGAAATTATAAGGTAAGTTGTTAATCTGTATGTGTGATTTAAGAATAAGTAGCATTACTAGAATCAATTATGGTTAATCATGATATTAGGGAACAATTCAGGTTTAGGAGGTGTTTGTAAATTATTATGTTGTTTAACAAATCAGAATAAGAATACAAGCGAGAGAAAGCTGCAAAATAGTTTTGAGGTCGTTCAGATTGTATATTTCAATATGCACTTGTGAGTGTTTGGATACGTACTGTGTTATAGCTTGTTTTACACTATATAAGCAACTTTTTAAGCAGGTGAAGTGGTGCTTAAAATAACACACTTTTAAGTCTTAAGCATTTAAAAATATTCAAACCTTGGTTTGGCTCTTAAACATTATAAAATTAGAATTAGATTCAGACAAATACTCCCCTCCAGATTCTCTTTTACTTATTAGTTTAACATATAACTGAACCTTATGTGGCAGTTTATACTTGAGCTGAGTTGAATGAGTTTTAATTTTTACATCACACTACAAAATTTATAGGGCATATTAATTTGAATAATTGTTTGATCTCCTTGGAAACTGTGTTGGTTATTTGCTATATAGGCGGTTAAATAACCAGGTTATGTAATACATTAAAACATTATGTACAAGTGTATTATGTGGTTCTCATAATTCTTTACTTAGAGTGGTTATGTATTGAACGGCTCTCTCTCTCTCTCTCTCTCTCTCTCTCTCTATATATATATATATTATATATATATATATATACATATATATATATACATATATATATATATATATACATATATTATATTATACAATATATATAAATATAGTTCTTTCAAAGTGAATAATAATAATAGTCTCAAGTAACTTCACAAAATAAAATTTCGGTTAGGATTCGTATTGTAAACTTAAATTCATTTTTAACTATCTGGTTCATGATATGTAGGGACTGCAAGACAAGATTAAGCTTGTTCCTATTGACCTCGCTAATAGACCCGCATGGTACAAGGAGAAAGTTTATCCGGAAAATAAGGTAACCCTTTTAATATGTATATATTGTTTTATTCTGCTTCAAATTGGTATTTAATGAAAAATATTTCAAGCTCTCTATAAAAAACTTGATATAATAGCTTCCAACCATTTCTATTCTTTTTTTACTTAATAAACTTATTCAAACAATTTTCTGTTCATGTCCTAGACTAGGACATGAACTCCTAGTCATTTGTTTAAGTTAGTACTAACTGCAGTTTTATCACATTTAACAGTGCATTTGGACCTAATCCTTTTAAACATCTCTCTTGATGTACAGTTGATATATGAATAATGTTTTATGGATGATATTATATTTTTTAAGGTGCCAGCTCTTGAACATGACAACAAAATCATTGGTGAGAGTCTGGATTTGCTGAGATATCTAGATGCACACTTTGAAGGGCCTGCATTACTACCAGATGTGAGATTTAACTAAGATCTATTTTATTTCTGTTTTTACCCCCTTCAGAATTGTAACAAGTTATCATATAGGACCCTGCCAAAAGAGAATTTGCTGAGGAGTTATTGACATACATTGACACGTTTTTTTAAACAGTGACTTCTTCTTTAAAGGAGATGTTGTGAAAGAAGCTGGTCTGACTCAAACCTTTCTTATAGCTTCTGTATTAATAGACTGTGACACGGCATTTTTTTGTATCAAATTTGATTTAGAATTTGATCTTTTGATTAGGTGTTGCTTTTGATTACTTGGAATCAGCTCTTCAAAAGTTTGAAGGTCCATTTTTCCTTGGAGATATTAGTTCGGTGAGTTTTTGTTCAATTTGGGCCACAAAAATTTTACGGGTTGATATAGGCATGCACTTAAATAAGTACATCAAATTATATGAATCTAAACGGGAGGATATGGCTGAAGACCTGAAGTGATGAGGCTCGTATCTCTTGCTTAATTACATAAAAAAGTATTTATAAAACTGTGTTTTCGAATTGTCTTATAAACAAGTATTATATAACATATCATTTGATATATAAGGACATAATAATATTGATAGAGAAAATTGTTCACGTATTTTTATTTAAACAATATTATTCTTATCAACTCATACTAATTTTGTTTAATATATTGGTTGTTTATGAACATGGAAAAGAAGTAACGGGTCACTCGACCCATACCCACCCATTTGCGAAAGTGGCCATTTTGCATGAACCCATTTTGACCTGAGGCTTCCGAATTTGCCATATCTATATGAATCAAAGAATGGTTAGATAAAGAAGAAATAGGCTGAAAGTCCTCAACAAACTGTATAGTTTTAGTTAATACAACCTCTTCATCGACCATCGTCTCATTAGAAAGATTAGATTATTGTTGTAATACTATACCGTTTGTAATGTATTAATAAAAGAATGGACAGTAGAGTGTTTGTGGGTCAACTTAACCCAATCTGGTGTGACCCGTTTGAAGCTTTAACCCATAAGAGAAACCACCCAAACTGCTTTACTACCCAACCCGCTCATTTCACCACCTCTGTTATAGCACATGAAGCATCCACTGATCAGTCTCATTTAGCTGCATGTAGAAACTGAATTGTTATTGCTACAAACTTGTGAACTGCAGGTGGACTTTGCTTACATTCCTTTTGTAGAAAGGTTTCAATTAGTCATACAAGAGGTGAACAAATATGATATTACGACGGGCAGGCCAAAACTAGCAGCATGGATAGAGGTATTATCTTTTTTCAATTTTATTCTTTCCTCATCTCCATTTTGATTTTAAAATCAACCTCATAACAAAACATCCTTGTCGAATTTGCTCACAGGAACTGAACAAAATCGATGCCTACACAGTGACAAAAGCCGATCCTGAATACGTTATTCAGATGTACAAAAAACTTTCTGGTAACTAGCCTTGTGCACCGTATACAAAGTGTCTCTTTTTATCACATAACTATATAATAAATCATGCATTGAATATTATCTTCTCATTCTTCCATGTCATTGTTGCAGGGTCAGTGAAGCTGATGATGAAGCCCTTGTAATCATGATCCAAGAAAGAGGCATTTTGTGATTAATAAAGTTGTTGATTGTGTGTGTCAACAAATACTAGCTCTTGTGTTTATCTCATGGATTATAAGCATGTGTCAACTGTAGTGGTGTTGTTTATGTGATTAGTCTTATATATATTATGTACCTAGTGTCAACTGGAGTGGTGGTGTTTTTTATGGTTTTCAGTTAATATAGTGCAATAGTTTTCATATTTTGTTTTATTAGGTTAATGCTTGTAGGTATAACACACTGTATTGTTCTTTAAATATGAAAGTTAAGCTAACGAAAACAAGTAGCCGTTCTAGCTCAGTTGGTAGAGCGCGTGGCTTTTAACCACGTGGTCGTGGGTTCGAGTCCCACGGATGGCGTTTTTTCTTTTTTTTTTAGGTAGGTCTTTTCCGAAAGTCAAGAATCAAGATGTTAAACGTAGTTATCTACCTCGGCTTCCGTTTAGGTTCACAATTGAACGAAATCTGTATGCAGATAAACGGGATTCACTATGAAAGTATAATACTTTTTTGTTCGTTTTCAAGTTGGTGAACCTTTTTTTTTTTAACAGCATATGATACAAAACTAGCAAACTAGCAAGGTACTAGCAAAACAATTTCGAGTCATGTGAGGAAGGAAGTAGGAGAACAACACCATTCCAATTTCTAACCAAGGCACCTTCAATCTATCTTTAATCCA
>CM046474.1:33889586-34021673 GCA_025506415.1 Flaveria robusta | reverse complement strand
CTTTTGTCGCAAATGCGTCGGAAATTCTGACACGTTTGCGACGCAACGTTATTTTCAATTACTAATAATAATAATTACTAATAATAATAATACTTATTATTATTACTAATAAGGAACGTATATATTAATAATATTATTTTATTATTTAATAATAATCATAATGATAATATATATATATATATATATATGTGTGTGTGTGAAAATAAAGAACAAAAAATAATATAACTGATAAAAACAATAATCAATATATAGTGTCGCAAATTGTAGCAAATTCTGTTACGCATTTGCGACGCAATTATGATTATTTGTGTTTTATTTTGTTTTTTCATAATAATACATCATTAATTTTATTTTACTACCCATTGGCGATGAAGTGGTTGAGTATTTGACTTTAATTAACTTGGGTAAGCATTGTGTCGCAATTTTGCTACGCATTTACGACAAAAAGCTGGAGTTTATAAAGTTTTGTCGCTTCCTTGTCGAAAGTTTGATAGAAATGTAGGGTTTCAGTTTTGTAGGATATGTGTCGCAATGGTGTCGGAAATTGCGCCACAAAATTTGGCGTCACAAATTTGCGTAGCAAACAGAGCAGTTTTCTAGTAGTGACCACAATCCTAAAATGCTTATCAGTGCGGTTACAACACTTGCTAGACGATCAGCAAACTACGTCCCATCATTATGGTCATATGATCATATTCAATCACTTTCTAGTCAATATGAAGTATGTAGTAATTCTATTTTTATTTACGCTTTCAATTTTTTTTCTAGTAATAGATATGATATTCTTCGGTTGATATTCACCATTTAGGGAGAAGAGTATAATGCAAGAGCGGATACTTTGAAGGATGTCGTGAAGATGATGATACGCGAAGTAGTAGAAAATCCATTGAGTACGCTAGAGTTAATTGATGAGTTGCAGAGACTCGGAATATCGTATCATTTTGAAGATGAAATAAGAAATGTTTTGGAGGTGATTTACAACAATTACTATAAACATCATGACAAGTTGGATGCAATGGATTTGAACCTTAAAGCCCTTGGATTTCGACTAATGAGACAACATGGTTATCATGTTCCTCAAGGTATAAGTCTTAAAGAAGTATTCATAAATAATATACTTATTGATCTAACATGATCTAAAAGAAAACAACTTTAAAATTATGTACTAACTTAAGTTGTATGTTTGTATTGGTCTAGAGATATTTCAAAACTTTAAGTACAAGACTAAAAACCTTATGCCACATTCACTAACGGTAATGTTGAATTTGTACGAGGCTTCGTATCATTCATTCGAGGTGAAAGTATATTGGATGATGTGAGAGACTTTACAACAAAATATCTCAAAGAAAATAATGACAAGATTGATGAGAATATATCATCACTAGTAACCCATGCTTTGGAGCTCCCATTGCATTGGAGAGTGCCAAGAGTAGAGTCAAAGTGGTTTATCGAAGCATACGAGAAAAGAAGTGACAAGAATCCCACATTGTTGGAGCTTGCAAAATTAGATTTCAACATGGTTCAAGCCGTTCATATTGAAGACATAAAACATGATTCAAGGTATCAATTTTATATCATGTGCGAGCAAACTATTTAGTTACCACATGTTATACACATACTATATTTGATTTGCTTTTGTACAACACTATGAATAGGTGGTGGAGAAATACAAGATGGGCTACAAAGCTTAGCTTTATTCGAGATAGCTTGGTGCCAAGTTTTCTATGGGCTCTTGGTTTTGGTTACCTACCTCACTATAGCCCTGGAAGGAGAGCAATAGCAAAGGTTGCTACCGTGATTACCGCGATAGATGATGTTTATGATGTGTATGCCACTTGGATGAACTTGAACAATTTACTGACATTATAGATAGGTAAATGATGATGTACTTAGCTCAAGTTCATGTTTATGAGCTAGTTGGTTTGTGAAGTTTAAGATAAATGATTAACAATCTACTTGATAGATGGGAAATCAATCCGATGGAGGAACTACTGGATTATATGAAGATATGCTTCTTGGATTATACAACATGATTAATGAGATCTCATATGACGTGTTAAAAGACACAGGGATCCTCATCCTTCCGTACCTTAAGAAAGCAGTAAGTGAACATCTTTGATCTTTTAACTACAATTTATTATGTTTATTGTTATATATGTCTTATTTATTATTATTATTATTATTATTATTATTATTATTATATTATTATTATTATTATTATTAGTACTACTACTACTACTACTACTACTAATAATAATAATAATAATAATAGTAATAACAATAATACGATTACTGTGTTGAATGAATATATTGTAGTGGGCAGATTTATGCAAGGCTTATCTCGTGGAAGCAAGGTGGTACTACACGGGATATACACCAACACTCCAAGAGTACTTGAATAATGGTTATGTATCAATATCCGGTCCATTGTTACTCATGCATGCTAAATTTGCAACGTCGGTTGGTACAACTGACGAAATCTTGCAAAGCATGGCAGAATTTAAGAATATAGAACATAGCTCATCTCTAGTCTTACGACTAGCCAATGACTTGGGGACGTCCACGGTATGCATGTATTTTACATACAACTTGATTTTTAGTAAATTTTGTATGAGATGTAGACGAGAAAAGTAAAACAAAACTATACAATTAGATTTTTAAAATATGTAATATATTACATGCTATTAGAAAAAAACTAAATCAACTGATAAGTAAATTTCAAAAGAAAAAGTGAAATTATAAAAGTTTGAAATGTCGTAACCTTAGGTTATGCATCATAGCCATTTGTGAAAAAGTTTCAGAAGAACACCCTATGATGACCCTATTTACCATATGTCATCATGTGGTTTAAAAACTGCCTATGCGTAAAAAGATTGTCAAGGGCATGCGTAGATCGAAGTTTATTGGATAAATTTGTTTGTTTTCAAATAAATAAACTTACACATTCTCCTATGCCTTTAAGGATGAAATGAAAAGAGGTGACATTTCAAAATCAATCCAGTGTTACATGCATGAAACTGGTGCTACCGAAAAAGAAGCTAGAGAATACATCAGAGGCTTGATCCATGACTCATGGAAGAAACTTAACAAAGAACGCGCACGTGCTAATTCTCAGTTTTCACGTGAGTACATCGAATATGCATCAAACATGGCTAGGATGGCACAATTCATGTATGCGGAAGGAGACGCACATGGTCGTCCTGAAATAACTAAATCTCACTTGTCATCATTGCTTTTTAATCCAATCTAAGAGACAAAATAATCAAGGATGTGCAACTTTATTAGAGGTGAAATTATATTATAGAATAAAATTCGTGAGCTCCCTAGTACTTTATATTATAATGAAGTATTCGTATCCTTGTAATCTTGTTTCGTTTAGCTTGTAGCTACTTCTTATCTATGTTAGTAGAGTGGCTTGTAACTAATCGAAGTTATGTTATAATTTTGCTAAAACTTAACAAAGAACAATCAAAATTAATATTCCACAAATAATCTCGTTAGAGGTGTCCCACTAATAATGGTTTTGGAAATAGTGCATTCTTTGGTGAATACGAGCAAACACTCGTGATTACGTTATTTAAAACAATAATGCATTCACTAGTAAATTCATGTATTCAGTCTTTCACATCGGACTTATGTGTAGTTATGTATGTTTTACGTTTTTATTGTAATTGTTTGGAGTTTTATAAAATTGGATTAAATAAAATCTTATAACAAAAGTTTATAGGAGGTCTTTGATGTATAATGTCTTGTTATTACAAGATGAATCTACCCATGTGGATAGTGATCTGTGCTTTTTAAAACTTTATTCTGTATCTATATATTTTCTTGTGATGAATTGTTATATTAAATGGGGTTTTTTGTAAAGTAAAGGTGGATAAGTAGTGAGCCATGTATAATCACCAAAATAATTCAGTGGTATAGGTAGTGACACTTTTTTATCATTTGATTAATATATCATTGTTAAGAAACAAACACATGTGACCGTTAAAATGGTCTTTAAATCATTTTTATAACTTGTTTCAGCTGCTGTTTAAACTATTACTAGATTTTTAACCCGCCGCGCGTTGCGGCGGGCATTGCATGCAACGTGATAAAGGATAGACTACAATTGGTCTGACTTGTTTTCGAGCTAAATTTACGTTAAAACGTAGAGTAACTCGAATTTATACCGTTAATTGGAAACATATTATATTTGACCCAACTCTCACAAACAAAATTTATGTCGAAATGTAGACTAACTCAAAACATATATAAAAATAGCATGTCAAGCGGCTTCGCTTGCGGTTTGATAAAAGTATAGATTGCAATTGCGCCGACTTGTTTCGGAACTAAATTCATGTTGAAACATAGAGCAACTACGATTTATACTGTCGAATAAAATGTATTGTATTTGACACGACGCGTTTTCAAACAAAACTTACATCGAAACATAGATCAACTCATAACTTACACAAAAATAAGCATGAAAACGTTTTATATTTTGTGATGGATCCAGGTGTAGACCAACACACAAACACAATCTAACTACATGAGAAAATATAAAAACAAAAATGAACACATAAGATTTAACATGGTTCGGTCGATGTGATATACGTCCACGTGCTGCAACCATGGTAAAACTTTTATTGCAATCTGCCTCACTCATGAGGAATTACAAGTACAATACATGAGATAAATAGAGAAAATTAGGGTTAGCAACTTAATCCCCAAGAAAACCATAATGGGCTACAACTAAATAAAAACAGATCAGGTCTTTAATTTAGTTAATGTATCACCGAATTGTCTTCTAACCCGAGCGCAAATCAAAACTCCACAAACCCAATATATTTGACCCGACTTATTTCATAACAAAATTTACATCAAAACATAAACGAACGTCAAAACATACAAAAGTAGAATTAACAAAGAAAAATAAGCAAAGGCTACTGACCTTTTTTTTTTATGGTATTTGAAAAAGAAAAACTTGCCCATATCTAGAAAGTAAAAAAAAAAATAGAAAGGAAAAAAAATACCTAAGAAATCTTAACTAATATATAATAATACATATAGAGTGGGTAGCATGGTAATTTCTCGTATTTTCGTAAGACGCGCCGTATGGTCTTCTCCTCGACACTCTTCCAATCGTCTCCCCCCTTCACTCCGACGACACCTACCGGTGACCGCGTCACTACCTTCCTTCACCAATTCAAACATCCAATCAACAATTTAATGGGCATTGAAGACCCCCAGCTCGATTCCTCTCCCTATCGCAAATATACATATAGCGGCTGACACAAAATTGAATGTCCCTTCGACGGCACCGCTCCTCGATCTTAACAAGTTGGTAAGTCTGCGTTTTTGATCCCTTTTATTTGATTATTTCACCTGCCTATGGGTTTCCTCCTCTGTGTGTGTGCTATGTTTAGTCTATATACCCTCTCCTTTTTTACATCCGGTGAACCGGCCTCTTCTTTCAATCAGGTTGATTCTGCTCAATCGTTTTATAGGTACGCTACTACATTCTCCTTTCTTGGTCTTTGGTTGAATTCTTAATTCCATGATTTATTTGTTCTTTGTTGTTGTTTATGAACCTGCAACCCTCAAATTCATATGATTCAACCTAGAACCTTCAAATTCGTATGATCCCTGCATTTGTATATAATTAACCCTAACATAGTTTCCTGATAAATAACAGCTTAACATGAGCTACTTCGAATGTTGATATAACAAAAACATTTGCTGAATCAAAACCATAAATAAACTATGAATTTCAGAATTTACACCTGACATATTACACAGGAAGAAACATTTAAACTTTCAATGCCAAAATTTACACTTGACACATTACACAGGAAGAAAAATTTAAACTTTCAATGCCAATGAAGTTACAAAATTCGAGAAAACATAAACCAGATTAGAGACTAAGCAATGAGGAAAAAGCATACAACATCCAAAAAATACTAATGCACAGACTAAACAAGCATAATGCCCTCTGATCTTTTTCTTTTCTTTTTTGATACAAGTGACTATAGATTATCTATGATGGGTTGATATTTGATCTAATTTTTTCTTTCATTTTAGCTTTGATTAAAAGTGTTGGATTGCGAACCGATGCGCGTATTGACAATCGTTCATTTTGGATTAACTATGTTTTCCCTCTTTCTGCGCAATTGGCAATTCCTCTTGTGTACCCCAGAATGATTAGTATTCATGATCTTGATTTAAAGGTAATTTTTTTAAAAATATTGGTCAAATTGCAAGTAAATGGAGTGTATGTTTAGTTGATCTTTGTTTTAGGGATAACGTACTTTCAAAATCTACATCTAAAGGCTATGAGTTTATAATCTACTAAGGAACAGCTTACCTGCTGAATGGGCCTTGTTTGATTATAAATGCAACCAAACCTAACGTTCCTGATATAGGTGATCAAATCTAGCATCTTTAGCCATAGTTGATAGTGTTAAACTATGTTACTGTACCCCTTCTAACATGTAGCAGGTTGTTATTGTAAGCATATAACAGTAACATAGTCCTCTAATAAAAAACACATTCATATGGACTTCAATAAAAAGTAGGAAATTTGGTACATTAAATCACTGTTTTTATAAACCTTTCCTACTATTGGTAAGCAAATCCAGCAACTTTAGCCATAGTTGATAGTCTTTGTATTGTCTTACTATAGTTGTTGAGACATGTAGCATGTTCTTCTTGTAAGCCATTAACCGTTACATGGTGTTCTAATAAAAAACACCTTAACAAGAATAATGGGTTCTAAGAAGATGAATACATATTAATGGGGACATCATCGTCTTTGCTAACCTGTCCAATTTTGAAAAACAATTGCTTGTGCAAGGTTTATAACTAACTCACTATTTACAAAGTTAGTTTATACAAGGTTTGCAAGCAGTTCATTGTTTACATGAACAGATGCAGTTTAGTAAGTTGTTTTTTAGTGCAAGGTTAGTATCTTCAGTTAAGGTATCATAATAGATTAATGTTTCTTAGTTGTATACTGATTTAGTGGTATAATTTCGTATGACTTCTAAAGGAAATATATTTCGTTCTATGATTATTTGCATGTTTAGTTGAAGTTTTAATTTGCTCTAATTATGGCATCCATCAGCTTCATATTAAAAGCAAAGTTTACTTTTCATTTCAACGTATCCACATAGGTACATGGCTTTAGCTTGAAACAGAATTAGGTTTAAGTACATATTGATTCATTAGTAGATCATTGGAAGTGTGAATTTGTTTGAGTGGTTAACTTTTTGAGTAACTTGGTATGAATCTGCTTTTTGTTAGAAAAATTTGTTCTTGGTGTGTCAACAATTGTATTAAAAAGATTTGAGAGTGACTTGTGCAAGGTATAGATTTTGTTCTTTGATTATTGTCTCAGCTAATGCTTTATGCTAGGTTTAGGAAGTCTTTCAATAGAAATAGTGTTTTAAGAGTCAAGGATTTGGTAAGGATTCAGAAAAACAACATTAAAACAATTTATTCATCCAAATAATTATTATCATCATCAAAGATACCTTAACACCAAATCATTGTCATGCTATAACTCCCATCTTTCTCCTACTGTGCTAAAAACATTCACACAATTTATTAACATTAAGATGTAAGTATCCACACACATAAATGAGCCTAACAAGTCTTAAAGTTTAGGCACATCAATCTTTATTAGAATAAAACAAAAGATATGGTCTGCATGATTTATCAAACAATAAACATGCACAAACCCAAAGCATATAAATGACATATTGACATTAGACAACATTTTACCTGTTTGACCCATCTCTAATGACCTATTTTTGACATTGATGTAGAATGTATTTCATTGCTTAGTTGGTTTGGCGTCTATTATAATGTATTTCATTGCTTAGTAATTACTTGTGTTATGTTGGTTGAATCTCTAACCTCTTGTTTCTCCATCCATCTCTCTTTCCTTAAACCAGGTTTTAATGTTGGAAGTTTACCAATTTGAATTACAGACTTCCTTTGCTTGAGCCTTGTCTACATAAACACTTAAAAATGATATACCACAGCTCCAATACAACTTCATAATGATTGCAGACTATGCCACAAAGGTAATACATCTAGAAATCAAAGTACAGAAAATTAGTTAAGTTAGATGCTAGATAAGGATACCTATATGCTTATATTATGCACTGCAAACAACTGATATTGTTTAGTGCTTTATATAAACTAAAAAATACATACCAACTATTAATTTTCTGCATTTTCCTCTCCCTATCCACTATCACATCTATATAAAGCCACAAAGAGTAATTGAGTAGCATATAAACGGCCAAGTCTTGTATTAAAAATAACCAATAGAAAGAAAAAAAATAGACACATTGGAACAAACAATAAAACTAACATTAACTGACATAAGGGACATGGTTTCATTTTGTTTATAATAAATTGACCTTTGTAGCAATGATATGCTTGTTTTCATTTCCCCCACACTAAATTGAACAAAAATCCAAAAAAACCTATTTCATATTGATTTTAGTGGACTAAAATGTTAAAAAAATTATATGCATCATTATAATTTTTGTTTGGTTCATACTTAGTTTACCGCCACTATCATATATTTTTAGTTTACAGATAATTTTAAAACAGGGAGTCATATGGCTTTGTACTATGAATAAATTAAGGAGAGATTTTTCATGCTTATTAGCATTATTATCATGCTTCTTGTTTACTCTCAAAATTTAAAACTGATAATTATATGACAATTCTAGATAATTTAGGTAGATTTAAAAAACATTATGAAATTTTGTAATTTTATCAAGAAGTGATTAAAGTTATTATAAATGTTTGGTAAATTGTTTTGAGTACGTATAGGGACTTCATGTGACATCGATCGAGACATAGTGTCACGTATAAGGTCTTCCTTATTTTTTTGTATATGTTACATGAAACCATGACAAAAGAAAACTCAGATCTGGATCAAAATCATCCTCCTATAAAGTTACCATGCACTAAACTAAAGAGGTGGATTTGCGGTCTACTCGAATGAAATTGGCACATGATTGTTCTATACTTAATTTGATTAGTCATATTATTGTCATCAACAAGAAGATTCAACCTCTTAATCTTTGATGCACTTTAATTGGTGACAAATCAAAACTTGAATTTTTTTGTGAGTGTATGCCAAAAAAACATTTAAAGAAAATTTTAGATTACTTTTGGAACGTTTTTCTTGGCCCTAAACAAAACTATAAAAACCATATTATTGAAATAACTGGTTTATTGACATACAAATTGCTAATGTGAATCGTTTTCTTGAAGAAGAAGAATCATTTTTTAAGAACTTTTTATTAGTGGAAAACCATATGTTTTGGATGATGTCTTCCTTTCTGATGATCAACCGTGGATATCTCGTTATGCTTCTCAAATAGATTGTGATATTTACCTTAAATTGATGATTAATGTTTCATGTGATTCATATTTGTAACACCATAGTTTGTAAACAAACATTGCTTGTTTTGAACTTTTAAAAATTGATTTTTAATTACATAAATTCTACATATATAATTTCTATGTTTATTAATTTGTAGCTAACGGCATAACTGTTGTTATGCACACCAATAGGAATACATTTTGTTATGCGCACCAATAGGAATACATTTTGTTATGCTCACCAATAGAAGTGGCCTTGATGATCTACTACACAATACAAATTCCTTCCATTATCTTTTAATACTACATTAATAATTCAACCCGTGGCATCGCACGAGCTCACCACTAGTATAGATTAAAGTGGACTATTGCAAGTTTCGAACTCAAGTTACTCAAACAATAATGCAAGCTAAAACCACTGAGCCATGTGTTTGTTTTGATGTTTTTGCTCAAGAATATATATATTTAGATGGTAATGAGGTTGTTGTCGATGGCACATGCCAGTAGTGATGGGTAAATTATAAAATACTTGTGTCATTATAAGGAGAAATTCACACCAATGAATTTTTATTTTGGCATAGAAACCACGATAAGGTTGTAGAAATTTATTTCTTGAATTTGATGTCAGGAATTATGTGTCACTTTTTATTTCAAGTATTGTTGATCCTCAAATTCCATAGTAGTTATGTTATAAGGCGCTCAGTCTTAACCATTTGATGCATTTAGTTATGTTATAAGGCGCTCAGTCTTAACTAAAGGAGTTTATGAGGTCTGTTAAAGTATTCAGATAATTTTCTAATTATAGGGATATTTGATGGATGGCAATCATGTCAAGTTTACAGGTTTTGAGTTGACAGGTTGAATAGTTGAACTCCCTTACACACGCGCGCGCGCGCGCACACACACACATATATATATATGTTAAGGATCAAATGTTAATATTCTATTCTTGCAATAACCATGTTAACTTTTTAATATCAATCAAAATCATTATTTTCTTTGTTGGAATAACATAATTACACATATACAAAAACATTCTTTTATGTATATGTGTAAATTCGTAAGCATAAAAAACTTTACACTAGTGTAAGTTACACATACGTCTGTAAATATTTACGAATATAAGTGTAACTTACAATAGTGTAAATTTTTTTGTGCTTATAAAGTTTACTCATATACATAAAAGAACATAATTTTGTGTATGTGTAATGATGTTATTTAAAAATAATAATGATTTTGATTACAATAAAGAAAATAATGTAAGTATACTATTCACATTGTTATTGTTTATATATATATATATATATATAAACAATTAAATTACAATAATAGTTAAATATTAAAACGAAGTAAGATTGACACAACAGTTGGTGGTTGGATAAAGTGATGGTAACATGATAGTATTAGGAAAGTGAAAGAGGCTGCAAAATTACCTTTATACACTTTTCAATGAAAACCTTTACACATGATCGTTTTAAAAACAATAAAATTTTTATATTTAATATTTTATTTATTCAACACGTGTAATACATGGATTATTAATGCTAGTGAGTAAATATTAGTAGATGTGTAAGTATACTATTCACATGTGTTTATATATTTAAATCAATTTATTTAATTAAAGATAAACATCAATTTATATATATTTAAAAGTTTTTATGCTAATAATCTATTTACATATGTGTAAATAATAAACTTGCATACTGATAATTGAATTTTAAAATAGTCAATTATTTATGAGAAAACTTTACGTAATAGTAAACAAGTTTTAGCAGCGTTCCAATTAGGCCACTCATATTTTTATTTGTTTCAATCAGGCCACTAAAGTTTTAAAAATGTTCTAATTAATTTACTAATATTTTTATTTATTTCACTCAGGTCACTGAAATTTAGAAATGTTTCAACTATGTCACTCATATTTTTTAAAATTTCTTTGAATAATTCACAAATTTTTTAAAGTAATTTAGTATTTTGTAAATATTGTTAGTTTTTTAAATATTTCAATTTTTTTAAAACTTTTTGTTATTTATAAATGACCTAATTAGAGCAATCATGAAACTTTAATGATCTGATTGGGACAAAAAAATTTACGAGTGACCTGATTAGGATAAAAAAATTTATAAATAACCTAATAAGAACAATCCTGAAACTTGATTACTATTTTACAAAGTTACCCATTTATTTACGTATGTAAATTTTTACACTAATCATTCATTTTTCAAAACTAATCGTTTATTTTCGTATATGTAAATATGCAAATTAATTGTATGTTAACACATATGTAAAGCGTCTATGTACGTATATGTAAATTGTATATTTACAAACAAGATTGCAAAGAACAAGAACAAGAAGGGTAGAACAAAATTTATGTTTTTTTACTATTCAATATATATACATGCTAGAATACCATACAGGTAAGTGTTATGATTAACTCCCATCTCAAAGTTAAAAATAAAAACCTAAAAGAAAAAGAAACATGATGATACTTAATGGGTGTTCAAGCTTAAAGGAGCATTTAATTATGGGTGCACACTTATTGCTTTCTGCAAGTTTCAAACATTTGAGAAACAATCCAATGAGAAACTAAAAACAATTGAAACTTTATAATAGAGATGAAAGGATTCTTGAGAGAAATAAAATTCATATTAAAATAAAATTCTCACTGGTCTAAATCACGATAGAATCTGAGAGAATGATTGGAGTAAGAAGCTATAATCCATGCCATGGTGATGACCGTAGGTGTGACCAGGTGGGTAATGCAATGGCCTGACGACCAGGGCCGGTCCTAAGAATTTTAGTGCCCAGGACGAGCCGAAAAAAAAAGACCTTTTGGCCCTAACGAATTTTAGTGCCCAGGACGAGCCTGAAAAAAAATGACATTTTGGCCCTAACGAATTAAATTATATAAACTAATTTTTTTAATAAAAACAAACGTTTTAGAAATAAACATAACAAAATCATAGTATTACAATGGCATAGCGTAATTGTTCACCGATAACTCATGAGGTTCAAGTATTACAATAAACATAACGAAATCATTTATTTTTTGGCTACTCAATGACCATCTAAATAATTAAACAAGTAATAATAAACCATAACACATGAGATTTAGATATTTTATTTTTTAAAAAGGGGTTTTAATCGAGTAATTGGGTTAATAAAATGAGCCTAAAAAATTAAATTGGATTTAAAATATAATTGGGTTAATTTTTATGATTGAATTATAGTTTATGACTATATTTTATAAAATATATATATATATATATATATATATATAATATAAAAAACAATTTAAAAAATTGTGCCCCAAGGTGAGGCGTCCATCTTGCCCCTCTTCAGAGCCGACGTCCACTGTAATTTCACCGTGAATTAAAATTTTTAAGGATTTTAATCATTGATTGGTGATGCATTGGAGAATTTTGACATTTGGTCAAACTATTAAACATACTAATGAAAGAGAAGATCGAAGAGATTTTAGGAAAATGTTTTTCATCTTCCAGAAATGCCCTTTCTTATTTAATAAAATGATTGTTTGTATTTATATAATTACCCAAATACTGTTTTTCTTATTAACCATTGACTGAATGATCTAAAGATATAGATGAGTTCTTGTGGTTTTGAAATTATTTAAGATGTTTGAAAAGATCTTATCCTTGTATACATACATATATTTTGAACCCTATATCAAACACACTTAAAATTACGTAAATTATACGTTTCGTAGCTAATATTCATTAGTTACACGGATTATCATTTGTGTGAAAGGTTTGTCATGAAAGTTCTACGATCTTAGATGTCACAGATTTATCTATTAAACCTAGTAACGAGTAATCTACATCTACATACGTTATATTTAATCATTTTAACCTTAACATAACATATTTATAGGACAAAGTTGACATGCACACCCTTAAATCACCGGCCTAGATGTTTTTTCTGTTATCAAATAGTACGTTTAATTTAGAAAAAAGGTTTCCGTACAAACATTCCAAGCTTGCTTGTCGCTGCAAGCTTCGTTCTTCATCTGGTAGTCGATGAACGTCATCAATATTATTATTTCAAATTGATTCTTTGGATCAAACCCAATGAGATTCACAAAATTTATGCACATTCAAATTCCACCCACCACCATCATCCCCAATGGCCTCAACTACAGTGCATACGGCCGTCTCATCCAACACTGCACCGACCACCGTCTTCTCCGGCGAGCTAAACTCCTCCATTGCAGACTCATCATCTCCTCCGTCACCCTCGACAACTTCTTAGCGTCAAAGCTCATCACTTGTTACTCCAAAAGCAACAATCTTTTTTATGCCCACAAGGTGTTCGACGAAATTCCCAACAAGAACACTTTCTCTTGGAATGCGTTGATCATGGGGTATTCGATGAACAATAGGTACACTGATGCCCTGAAGCTTTTTGGGTGTTTCTTGTCTTCCTCATCAATGTCTGTTAAACCGGATAATTATACTGTTACATGTGTGCTAAAGGCTTTGTCTTCTTTGGGTTGTGAATTGGCCATTGGTAGAATGTTCCATTGTTATGTTATTCGGAATGGGTTGGATTATGATGTCTTTGTTGTCAATGCTTTGATGACTTTCTATTGTAGGTGTGATGAGATTGTTTTAGCGAGAAGTTTGTTTGATTGTACACTTCATAAAGATCTTGTGTCGTGGAATTCGATGATAGCAGGGTATTCACAAGGAGGGTTTTATGATGAATGCAAAGAATTGTATATCAAGATGATGGGTTTGGAAGATATCAGACCGAATGAGTTTACTGTGATCAGTGTCCTGCAGGCTTGTGCGCAGTCGAATGATCTTGATTTAGGAATGAAAGTTCATCGATATGTGTTGGATAATGAAATTAAGATAGATCTTCCTGTGTGCAATGCGTTTATTACGATGTATGCAAAATGTGGTAGCTTGGAATATGCTAGACAACTTTTTGAAGAAATGAGTGAGAAGGATGAAATTAGCTATGGCTCAATAATATATGGATACATGCTTCATGGTTTTGTAGATAAAGCTATGAATCTGTTTAGAACAATGGCTAAACGGGGCTTGAGTACTTGGAATGCTGTGATATCGGGGCAGTTTCAAAACAGACAGTATGAAGCAGTAGTCAATTTATTTCATGAAATGCAGATATACGGGGTCAAACCGGATAGTGTAACACTTTCAAATATTTTTCCTACACTTTCACATTTATCAAACCTAAAAGGAGGGAAAGAGGTGCATGCGTATGCAATCAGAAACAACTATGACAAAAATATCTATGTAGCAACTGCAATTATTGATACATATGCTAAGTTAGGTTTTCTTAAGGGTGCACAAATAGTTTTTAATCAATCAAAAAAGAAGAGTGTTATTATATATACGTCGTTAATATCAGCATATTCTGCTCATGGGGAGGTAAAATTAGCACTTGATTTATTCAATAACATGATTGACAAAGGCATACAGCCAGATCCTGTTACATTCACATCTGTTTTATCAGCTTGTGCTCATTCTGGATTAGTAGATGAAGCTTGGAGGATATTCAACAGTATGTTAGTAGTATATAATATTCAGCCGTTGATGGAGCATTATGCTTGCATGGTTGGCGTATTAAGTCGGGCCTTGAAGCTTAATGAAGCCATAAATTTCATCAAGAAAATGCCTTTTGAGCCTAGTGCAAGAGTTTGGGGTGCGTTGCTCAATGGGGCTTCAGTTTCTGGTGATGTTGAAATTGGGAAATTTGCTTGTGATCATTTGTTTGAAATTGAGCCTGAAAATACAGGAAATTATATTATAATGGCTAATTTATATTCACAAGCTGGAAGATGGGAAGAGGCTGAAAATGTTAGAGTGATGTTAAATAATATTGGGTTGAAGAAGATTGCTGGTTGTAGTTGGATCGAAACGCCAGGCGGAATGCAAAGTTTTATTGCTAAGGATGTATCAAATGAAAAAACAGAGGAACTATATGCCACATTAGGAGGTTTATTTAATTTGATGAAAGATGAAAGGTATTCTGTAAGTGAAGATTTTCATGAGGAAAGTGTTTGTTGCTTACAACCAAATCATTCAATCCTACTGTAGAGGTAAAGTTTTCATCTTTCTCATAATACATTTTCTTTTACATTATTCAAATTTGTTAATTATAGTTATTAAGGTCTTACTGTTAGGGTTCATCAGTAAATGGGCCAAAGAACCAACATAGGTTTCTCGAGGGATTTTAGGTTTCAGTAGTGTTTTATCACTTGTTTATACATGAGGGTTCCCTCCATTTAATTATAGCATTAAGATATTTTTCTCACTTTTACATGGTATCAGAGCTAAGGCTCTAGGTATCAGGTACGATGCAAACCATAGCCAGGGCGAGTTTTTCATTGTTGTCGGCTATTCCTGTCTAGACATGTTGCTTGTTTAGCCATAGTTAATTCACCATTTGTGATTGCTGGCATTTTCCAGCTTATTGCACCTTGTTCTTGACAAATTTCCAGTCCCAGATTCTCGTTCCAGTTCAGATTCCAGTACGCAACGACAGTTCAAGATGCAACATGACCGATGATGTTCTAGTTCAGAGGGACCAATGATGTTTCTAAATTTTATTTGTAACAAGATAGGTAGGATTAGCATGTATGCTCCAACAGTCCAACTTAAAGAGGGGTGTTAGTTATAGTTATTAGGGTTTAATAATTTATTAGTAAATGGTCCATAGACCCGATATAGGTTTCTGTAGTTATATTAGGCTTCGGTAGGGTTTATCACTTCCATTCTAATTACAACATTAACCCACTTTTACAAACTAAAACGACTTAAATGGTGGCATAATCTTGAACTTCTTGAAAGTTGCATCCTGCATCTCATGAAAAAAGTAAAATATAATCACTTTCATTTGGTAAATTTTAGAAGCACGCCTGTTCATGTTATTGTTGTTATAAATATCACTTTTATATTTTTTTCCTGAAGAAGCTTTCAAACAATTTATCACTAGGCTGAAGGTTGTACCCAGAAAACTTGAAGTGCATGATACAACTGGTAATGCATAGGTTACTAACTTACCATTTAGAGCGGCTCACAAATTCATCAATTTACAATGATAAAATCATGAGAATAATATTTTTTTTCTATATTTATACGTAAGTATGAATTTGTACCTCGAAAGCAATAATATGAAAAATTATTTCACATATCTAGTTTATGTCACGTACCTTTAGCATAACCTAGGAATACATAAACCTGGCCCACTTTTTTACTTTTCTAATTTATATGTGAATTTTCGTCAAGTTTCTACTTTTTTCACGTATCTACTTTATTTTTTTAACAAGTGAGTCGGGTTTGTATGTTTCGAATTTACACTGATACGTGAATGTAAAGTGGATGCATGATATTTTTTTTCATGTATTTCATGATATAAATATACTCAATAGAAATAATTATCCTCGTTTTTCTCTTTTACAATTACCAATGGATAGTTGAGAGATTAAACTGGGATCTGTAGCTTGCACAAATACCAATTTATAGTTTACTAGTACATTTTTCAATTAAAAATTACACATTTCCATTATTCATGCTTGATGTAGGATGTAAAGAGATGCATGAATGGGCCCTATTGTTTTTTATTCACTTCTGCTTGCCTTATTAGTGACTGAAAGAAACAAAGTAATTAAAAAACAATAATGATCTACCAGACACACACTTATGGACAAATTTCCAACATTTCCAGCTACTCCCTTCCATTATACCCCATCACTCACACTCTCAAAGGTCTCATTTACACACACGAACATACACTAAGTTCTAATGTTCTGGTTTATCTGTATCAAGAGTAGGAGGATAATTGATTTTAGATATGACATTATAGCCCTTACCGACTTCTAGTTATACAAAGTTACAATCAATTTATTTGCTAATTTCCATTCTCATTTTCCTTGCTGTGACTTATATTTTCTTCAATTATGTCACAAATGATATAGAAAGTTTATCTACCAGCAATACATGATATCAAAGGTGTATGAGCTCGACTATTATCATTTTAACATTTTTTATATCGATTTCAATTTAAATATTTAATATATCATTTAGTATGAACTATATTGATTTATTATATATTTAATATTATTTTCATTTTATATTTAGTAGTATATCATTTATATTTATATTTAGTAATTCGGTTCTACTATTTCAAATTAACATTGAACATTTTATTATAATAGCAATTTAATCTCTATGTTTTGGTTTGTGAATATATATATGTGCGCTTGTGCGTATATATGTATTGTTATATCTATCAAAAAATATTATTAAGCATTTCCTCTTTTATTTCGTCATGAGAAAATTATGTAGGTTATTTTTTCTATTCTTATATCTGTTGACAGTTGTATGCAAAAATGAAGCACTTTTTTCAAACCGTAAGCTGTGAACCAGATTGTATAAACCTAAAACCGGCCGATTTGCTTCTGTTTGAATGCGTTGGTTGGTTTCAAACAGCTTATGAAAACCCCTAGTTAAAACTTAAAAGTTATTCAATTTAAACGCATGCTAAACTTTAGAACTGGAGTTTTGTGATTGTTCAACTTTTTAAGGTCCAAAGTATAAACTTTAATTGATATACATATAAATCAAATGTATGTATTTCATTTGCTTCATGGGGTCATGAATCTAACTAACTTTTCACATCAACTCACTTGATCAGGGATCACTTAACAAACAAGGTTCATCTGAATGCCCCAAACATATGCTCAAAAGCATAATATCTGTACATATTTCATATATAAATTCATGCCATTTCACTTTTCTAATATAGTATTTCATGACCTTTCACTTTTCACATATATTTTATCTTGACCTTACTTTAATTGCAAAATGGCATCCAATGACCATCTTATCAGTTCCAAACGTATCATGACTCTTTCATGTCATCATTTGCTTTACAAAAACATCTTTCTTGTGTCTAATAATTTGCATTCTTCTCTCGCTAAGGGGAGTTTCGGTTCTTGTCTCTAGAGGCGTAAAGCTTTACTTGTTTACTTATGATTGATCAATTTGGGTCGTGTTTTTTTTTTTTTTTTTTTTTTTCTCAAAAGCTAAAGGGGGAGGGTAAGACCGGTTGAAAGTTGCCCTAATGCTTCGTTTATCCAACTGTTTATATTATTTTTGCAATGTCACATTTACTTTTCTTTGTTTTTTTTAGCAGCTTGATGTCTCACTCAAATGTACATTCTTTTATGCCCAGGGTACAAGTTTGTAATGCAGCACTCGAAACGTGTCAAACCTCTGACCCGCAGGTACAATACGTGAACCTAATTCACTAAAGTTTAGATTTTTATAAAACTACTCTATTTATAAGATGTGAACTTGGTGAATTAGAATATGTGAATCACAATAGCAGATTGTTTCTTGGTCAAACTGACTATCTTTAGAGCCCACACAAATTTAGAAACACTCTTCCCCACACACTTAACTACTTAGAATATAACCCCTTATCCCTTTTTGTGGCTCATGATCCCATAATGGAAGAAAACACCACCAGAACCATACTCATGGCAGCCCTCTCCACCCTCACACCACCACAAGTTTCCACCCTCACCGCCACCATCTCCGCCCTCTTCCACCATCACCGCCGCCGCCTCTCCTCCCTCGTGTCCTCACACACCCTCTTCTCCCTCTCCCTCCACCACCTCCATTGCCTCTCCCTCCACCAGAAGTCCCTTCTCATTGCAAGGCATCTGTTATCAATACTATCCCAATTGTCTCACTTAATCAACCCAACGACCGCCCGAATGCCGCCCTGCTCCGCCACCATCCTCAATGATCGTGATCTTGACTCTGTTCTTCTGCTTCTACTACTATGTGAACTCCACCAACATGATCCTGAAGCATTAAAGACATTGTCCCCAACTGATTGGCGCGATTCGCTTTCTGATTATGTCTCCACCACCATGTTGACGCTTTCAGACATTGGTTTTTCCAGTAGTGAAATACTGATCAAGTATATTGAAGTGGTGGCAAGATGCAAGAAGTTTGTTGATGTGATGGGGTGTAGAGATGGGAAGGTAGGGAAGGAGGTGGCGGCATCCGTGGCGACAGTGGTGGCGCTGCCGTCGGTGGAGGTAAAACAAGGAGGAAAGGAGTGTGCTGTTTGCAAAGAAGAGATGAGGCAAGGGAGAGATGTGTGTAAATTGCCTTGTGAACATCAGTTTCATTGGATGTGCATACTGCCATGGGTGATCAAACGGAACACGTGCCCCTGCTGCCGCCATCGGCTGCCGACTGATGACGTGTACGGCGAGATTGAGCGGCAGTGGGAGCTTCTTGTCAAGATAGGTGGTAGTTATTGTTAGTTTTTGTATGGTAAATCTTGATATATGTTTTATATAGCACATATCATTTAAGCAGTTTTTTAGTGTTTCAGCCGTTACAGAATTATAACCCTTTACCCTTGCACAATATCTAGAATGGTTCAGTTGAGACGTATATATATTTTTTGTCATCCTAGCATTTAAATAATTAATATGTTAAATATGATTACAAGAAATATGTCTAGGTTAGATGCGTTGATTTGTGAATTTGTATATGTACACATATGGTTTTTATTATTATCGATTTATGTTAGATTTTCTAAAATTTCTAAATCAGCTCGTATGTTGTGTTGGGCATATAATATAATTGAAGTCAACTTATTTATAAGTGGTGTCTTAAAAAAACACGCCTAGACGCAATTCTATCGTCGTATCAAGTTAGGCAAGTGCGCCCGGCACAAGGTGTGCATAGAGCTTGAGTGGTTTTACATAGAGTTAATAAATATAGGTCATGCTTTATATAGTTGTATGTAAAGATTGTGTAGTTATATATAGAATAAAAAAGGTAGTTCATGTTTTATTACTTTTTTCGAAGTGTGTGTTTGTTTAGTTAATTATGGTGTATAAGTTTAAGCGGCTACGATACAAGTTGAATTATCAACAAGTGAGTTTTCACCTCTCGCCTTGGTGTTAAAAATGCATTGTCTCAGAGTGTTGTGCGCTTTTAAAACATTGTTAGCCTGTTTATTGTTGCATTAAAAGGGGGCCGATGGTTAGATGACAATATTGTACATGGATCAAGGTGTAGTGGATTTTTTCGTGTTAAAAAGTTTAAATGAGTAGCAAAGCGGGGCCATGAACTTGGCAAACTATGCGTATCTATGAATCTCTGTTGGTGATATGTGCATTAGTGGAATTAATTTTACATAAGGGTTTTGATATGATCTAAAATTAATAAGAATCAATGGCTTTACATAAGAACTAGGTTGTGTCTATGCTAATACACCAATCTTAAAATTTTATACAAAGAAAGACTGGTGGTCATATATATTTCATATTTTCATAGAGTAAATGAGTATAGCGGTGCATGAGTTAACTGCACTCTATTAAACAAATAATGAAAACCCAAAATAAAAAATGATGCCTCTAAATCTTTGTGCCCATCAAAAGCCCAAGCCCATAAAAAACTTGATGCATGTTTTCTTATTGAATCCTCGTTATATATAACACCCATTTAGCGCCCACCATCATTCCATTTTGCAGTTTAAGGCTTTAAGCCTTCTAATTCAATGCTTCAACTCGACTGATGTATAATTTACGTTTTTAACATTTTAATTTGTTTTAATAACTTGATTTTTTCTTCAATAAATTACGTTCATTATATATAAAAGATAAATTATGGTTGTGTTTAACTTTGTTTTTGACGTTCCGGAGTAAATTTTGTTAAAAACAAAGTTGTATTCGAAATATGGTAATTTAGGATATCGTAGGTTATACGATTGATGATAACATGCTGGTATCATGAAGAATGAGGCTGATACCAACGGAAGAACATTAGTACCATTATGTAGTTTTTTTCTATCTATGTTCCGATCTTCAAAACGAATTCGGCGCAACTTCATACGTTTCTTTATTGTATTTAATCACGTTAATGTTACTACCACAACACGACTAACGAAGTTCACGAACACGTCAGCACTGGGCGTCAAACATTCTATTTATTTAAAGTTATTAAAAAATGTGCAAATTAAAAATTAAAAAAATATACATTCGTGTTTTCAAAAAAAACATGTTTTGTTGTGTCTAGCGAACGTGAAGAACAACTTCTGAGCCAACATTTATTTTGGTCTATTAGTTTTTATACAACTCGCCATTAGATCCCATAACATGTTATGTTTACTCAATTTCAGTGTTTCCATATATTTATTTACTTTGTTTTTTAGTCTTTTAATTAATATATCTTTATTGTATAACTGTCGATAGTCATAGCCCACAAAAGCAAAAAATAAAAATCCATAATACAAATCTATCACATAATTTGAATTACAGTTTTATTTTTAGTATGATTGGTTTTGCTATCCAAAAAAAAGATAGCGGTGTAACTTGTTACCCATTTACTTGTCACTTTATTAGTTTATTGTAATCATTTGTTTCTTTAGAATGTAATTAGATAATTATTAATTAAAAAGCCATAATATTCATTATAAAGTATTACCTATATATCAATGAAATGATAAAATCATATGTGATATGTTAGTGTATTGTTTTGTGAATACATCTTTTGCTGTTTAGATTCCTATTAAGTACTTATTAATAATTTTTGATTAAAATCATATGCCTAATACCTCAACAAATATTAGGATTTATAAAATAATATATGTTAGTTTCTTTAGGTTTCTTGCCAAACCTACAACGATGCTATAATTCATTTCTAGATTACTCCATCAAGTTTCTTTCATGTGCAAAATTTTGGCATTTAAAACATTGCAACCTATCTACTCATTTTGCTTTTTGTATTTATCAAAATTACCACTACTAATTAAAAGTTTATATCAAATTTTACATGTATTTAATTATAAGATTCTTTAGCGATATTAAATATCAAAGAAAATACTTCTTTTTTTAGTTTTTTAGACTTACAAGTCAAAGTCATGCCCATGTTGTCGTTCTTGCAGAGTGGACAAAAATTAGAGAGATGTCTGAGTCATTATAATGGGTGTGTAGAACCAAACATTTAAGACCAAATTGTCCACTAAATGTGTCACATTTTAAGTGAGAGGGAAAGATTTCTATATGATTTTAGTTTCTTAATGAACTTTTTTAATTTTTTTATAATATCTTATTAACTTCTATCATATTGATTCAAATTTGAATTAAAATCACTATAATTCTATATATTTCTTTTTATCTGATTTGTATTTATAACTTACTTGTCTTACGGTACTAGTTGTGTGAGATTCTAACTATATAGCTCGTCAAAAAACATTTAGTTCTTAGAGCCTCTACAATGGGTCATTGGGGATTGAAAAACACTTGCGAGCTTTTTGCCAAACTTGTATTGAGCTACTAAAAGATTTGACCGAATAAAAGGTAGCATTTGAATTAGTCAGTATGTTTTTAAAACTTACCCATTAAAAGACTTCATGAACCATTAAAAGATGTTTTTAAGTGAACCAAACACACTTTACCTCTGACCAATTTAGAGGTAGCCTCTTAATAAAATCATTAATAAGCTACCAATCAGCCCGTTAGATGAAAGAGAGAATGAGTGGTCGACAAACGTAATAGATGTGAGTATGTAACAAGGAGAGGGGTTGACATAGGTTTGTGGCCAAGAGGTCCGTGAGAAATGAAGGCAAATTTTATGAGAGGGAGGAAGGTGAGGAAGGTCCATGGAAGAGGAGAGATAAGGTTTACCGCTCCTAAGGTTTTCCCGAACAACGTTGACGTGAAATTTTCAAACATCACTGTCACTGTTGTGTGACATTCTTACATTTTAGTATGCTCTTGACTACATATTTTCATATACTATCAATCTAAGTAAATGGTCGTTGGATAAAAAACGGAATCACACAAAACCTGGTCAATGGGTCAACCAAACATTAAACGTGTGATGTTTGATTATTAGCTAGAGGCGAAGAGACCCTAGAGCAACAACAACAGCAGCAGTAACAATGATTTTTAGATTTTAATAATCTTAATTTTTATTTATTAGCTGAGATAAATCTTAACTCAGAAAATGTTTACAAACACTGATCAAACTCTCAATATTGAGTTTATTTTCTTCAGATGATCTATTACTAACAGATGAGAGTTAACCCCGTTATTATTAATGTTATTATTAAAATTTTTGATGAATTGTGACCAACTTTGAGCTTATTTTCAACTCTGTCGCCGCCCAGTCTCCATCAGGTCTGTTTTTTTGGTGTCTAGCTTTCATCGTCACCCGAAATCTATCTTCAACGAGTCAAGTGGTTTAGATAAAAAGGTGAAGATTGATGAGTTTTAGAGTACAAAAGCAGATAGATTGACAGATCTGATGATAAATTTTAATATTGATGAGTTTTGGTCACATAAGCAGTCGACGTCATTGAAAAAAACTCACGGGGTTAACACTCATTTATTAAAAGATCATTGGAGAAAAATAAGCTCAAAGTTGAAATTGCTTGAAAATATTTTTTGAGTTATAATTAATCCTGATCAATAAATTAAAATTATTAAAATCCAATAACCTTAAAAATAATACAAAATATGTTATTGGTTGCACCAAACAAGCTAATATGTACTCGCTACTTTTAGTAATATTGGTTGTTCGAAAAATATCAAATTAATCATCAACTAGTATCAATGGTTACATAAAAATTTTCTAAAAAATAACAGTCATAAAACTCCATTAACACTAAAAACATCTTAAGAGTT
Organism: Flaveria robusta; assembly: GCA_025506415.1. Taxonomy (NCBI): domain Eukaryota; kingdom Viridiplantae; phylum Streptophyta; class Magnoliopsida; order Asterales; family Asteraceae; genus Flaveria; species Flaveria robusta. The sequence continues at coordinate 33,997,576 of CM046474.1, read as the reverse complement.
GCAAAAGGGGCGGAACCACTTTGAGGAGTATGGGGTCAAGTGACATCATTTTTTTTCGATTCTAAGTAGAACGTATAATACGTGAATTTCGAATGACGCCAATCTATCACTTAATTGACTAATAATAATTCATACTATTAATTTAACCGATGATACTCTCAATTTTCACTTTCATTACCTTTGACAATCCTAGTTTCATAATTATCATACATTCACACTCGGTTTGCATTTGTTTTACACTTGATTTATCTTGTATGTATTTTTATTTTATTCATAACCATTATTGTGAATGAAATGAGGTCCAAATTAAGTGCAAATATTTAATAGTTATGCTATTGAGATTGCTGTTGGTAATAAAAATAAAAGTTGAGAGTGTCACGAGTCAAATTAATAGGATGTATTATTATCGATCAATGCGTAATAGTTTGGATTATTAAAATCAATTTGCCTATAAATATATAGATCTAACATTCAAATATAAAATTTCACACACATGAATGCCATGAGAATGCTTCATAGAATCATTGTACTTCATGTTGGTGATAACATCAACCATAATTTTGCATCAGGATTCATTTAAAAAAAAATCGTATGTGTTTGATTAGACATAGAGTGTTCTCCAGTAACCCAACGCTATGCGCTAAAATTCAACAAATCGTATCCAATGCTCGTGCTTTACTTGTTAACCATACATTATTCTAAAACGTGACCATGTCTTTGAAATGTATTTTGGGTTTCAATCTTGGAATCGAATGCTATTCTTTTTAGTAAGCATTTGTACTAATTTGAAATGTTTCTTAAATTGTAGGGGTAGTCATGTAAATTACCAAAGTTGAAAATGAACTACTTTGAATCATATGCTAGAACATGACCATGTCTTGAAACTGTTTCCTTATTTTAATGCGAATTGAAAGACTCTTCCAATGAGAGTCATAAAAGTCCAAAAGGCCCCTTTGATCAACTTAATGCAAAATGATGAGTGTCGTCGTTTTCTTAAGTTTAACTAGTGTTACCTTAACTACATCATAGACGTCCTTTAGTAAGAAGGCTAGGTTGTCGACTTGCTACTCTCCTTGTATATTAACTAGCTAAAAATTTATCAAGTATAAAACGATATTTTACGATAAAATATAATTGAAATTATGTATAGTAAGAATAATATGTAATAAAACAATTATATCAATTTTTTAAACTTTTGGTTTAAAACTTTTTTTTCCAAAAAAAAACTAAATATTTTGTTTCAACACAAACCGTATTAAAAATATCATTTTAAAATTTTTTTTATTATAAATTTCAATTTCAATTGTTTTTTGTTTATAAAAAATTATTTTTTTAAAAAACACTAATTTTAAAAAAGTTTGATGCTTTGTAAAAAAAATTTATTCTATAAAAATTAGTTTTAAAAATATTATTAATAAGAAGATCTTTTTTAAATTAATTAAAAAAACTATTTTTGTTCTAAAAAAAGTTAAATATTATTATTGATAATTAAGGTAATTATTTAATAGGAGAGAGAAGCGGGAAAATTTTGATAAGAATGAATGTGGTACCGCCAAATGTCATCTCAAGATACTATTTTATTAAAGTAGAAAGATTAACTCGTGATGTTAATGTTTACTTACCAATTAAAGACAACCTTTGTATGCCTTAACTGCTTGTATGATGTGTTTTTTAGCTCCTTGCTTGAGTTTTATTAATTTTAATGTGTTTAAATAATTCTCCACTTAATTAATTTAGCATGACTATTACTTATATAGATATTTATATGTTTAAGATTAAGTTTATGAAACCTAACTCATTGCCTCTTCATTCGAGTAATCATATGTTATATATCAATTTTACAACATATGAGTTACTTGAAAAATGAAAATCATAACTTATTTTGATTTTGAACATGTATCTATATCAATTTTACTGCATTGAGTTACTTCAGAAATGCAAATCCAATTTAATTTGAATATGTATCGCTATTTAGTTATCTCATATTTTCTATTATCTTTTGTATGAAATTTGACATTCTACTTTAATAATTCTATATAGTCATATCGAGAGATATATGCCGGAACATGCATAAGCCTTAAGGCTTAGTCAGCTCACACATCTCTGTAAAAATATCTTACACACGTTAATACCATCAAAATGCTTTATAGAATAAAAAGTGTCCATGCTCGTAATGAGATCTTGTTGTTAAGATTTAACTAAACCATAACTTTGTATTAAAATCCAAATCTTTAAAACAAAAAATTGAACCCCTTTCACTAGACACCAAGTATTTCTAACACTAAGGAGATAGACCATTGAATCCAATGATCGTGACACATTAACCATACGAATGAGAAATCTCATGCATGCTAGAACATCACCATGAACGTATGCATACAATTCCCATAAAACATTATAGCATGTATACATTAGCATACATCACAACTTTAAAAACTACAGTAAAGGAAATATCATGTAAAATCCAAGTTAAATATGTATGTAAGTTTCTTAAATTTTAGAGATTGAAGTTTTTTTTCTTTGAATAATCAGTTATTGGAAAACTCATGTGACCACAAACAATATCATGATAACCAATGAGATTAGTTGATACCCAACTTTAGTTAAACACGTAGCTTTTAAATTGTATGTTATTATATACTTAACGTTGTATATTGGTCATTTACACAATACTCATTTATACAAAACTTTATATATATTTGAATACATAATTTATTTTCTACAAGTTGTCCATCAGAATTACACACGACTTAAACTTCATTCATCTTGTAGTGGATCTATATTATCCTATCTATCTACTAATATATTAATGTAATAATGAAAAACTGATTATAAAACCAAATTATATTTGTTTTTTAGTGACAAATTATTATTTGGTTGGTTTTACTAATGTTGAAGACTTGAAGTAGTTTAAACGAATCGATACGTAATATAAAATTCATAATTATGGATCATATATGTAGTTTCTTGAAAGGAGCGGCCAACCTTACAATATAGATTTACCTGAAAAACTAGCTGTGTAATTAACTCCGAAAACTTATATATATAATATAGGATTTTTAATTTTAAAATTTCATCGGGATAATCATGCCCCTACATATGTTATTGGTTGTTAAAATGTCTATTAATTTATTGGGTCCATTTAAAATATATAGTTGCTAATATATACATATATATATATATATATATATATATATATATATATATATATATATATATGTTTTTAATTTTTTTAAATACAGTAGGGGTTCATCCTAATTTATCTCATAGTTATTATCTATTTGACCCACAATTAATTTATTGGATGATTTATTTTGACTCATTTCTACTAATTATTGACACGACCCTGCTTGAAACTTGATGGGCAAAAAACGAACATGTTTTTTTCCGTTGATAGCGTAATTTATGATTGTTTCAAATCTAAATGACTAAATTCATTGACTTTGTAATAGATTTAAATAAATTTAATTGAAATCTATACATTAGAATATGTTCTCTTTCTATAGACAATTCACATTATAATGCTACACCTCCCTTAAAATTATGATTTTTGATCAGGAATATGCTGAATATGATGCTCATTTATATAACATTAATCAACAAATATAGGAAATAAAATATGAATCATATAAAAATGATATTTTTTTGTTGTTGTACGTCTTGTTTATAGAATAATAAAAACAAAGCTATTGTCACGCGATCAAGGCAAGAGGTACAGTTGTTTAACAATCACATAAACAAAAAAATAATAATTTTATGTTATATTCAAAGGATGGCAGTTTAAAGTTATATATTGATACAACCACTAATTTAGTAGACATATAAAAAGTCACTTTTACCTTTATATTGAGATGATTAAATAATGTAAACAAATCAATCTTCCGGATAAATCGACAAAGCGTTTGAGAATCAATTTAAACAACAAATTAACTGAACACATATAGTTATATTGTGTAATGAATGTGGAATTTACCTTTATATTAAGGCAATTAAACGAGATAAAAATTAAGTCTTCCGAATGAATCAGCAAATGTGAAAGAATGATTTAAACAACAAAAAATCGAACTAAACAAATATATAACAACCCAAATGTCTACATAAAAAGAAAAACTCATAAGACGCCAAAATTAAATACAAAGGACCTAATTTCTAGGTTGTGTAGTGTATTACAATGTCTTTAAATTTGTTTTGGTTTTGTTTTTCATGATTAAAATGTTCATATGTCTAGTTTTCTAAGAGCTGATCCATTATGAAATACTGGAGGGTGTCTAGATCACACAAGACTTATCATACAAAGTCATTTTTCCATAAGAAATGTACAAAGTTACTATATAATGACGATCATATGTATATGATTACTTAATTATTATATAAATATCATAAGCCAGTTATATATAATTATGTCTTAATCAAAAGTTGGATTTACTTCACACACTTCTTATGCTAAAATCAATTTGTGTTCAGTCTGTCTTCGAAGCTCTAAACCCAAAAAATACCAAAGAAAGTTACCCCTCAAAGCTCTAATGTTAAAACAGAGATAATTAGATAAATTAGGACATAGATGAGTGGATGGTATATTCATAATGTGATGTTTGTAACCTTTTAAAATTTGTAAATTCTTTCTTTACATTTTCCATTGTTGTAATCTCTAACAATAAATGATAGTAAAATTCATGTTAAGAAGATGTAAGTTACAATTTTACTCTTATTAAAATATAAAAATGAGAAAATTAGATAACCCTAATTGTCCTCGGTCTCCTTTTTTATTCATCCGCCCCCCAACTCTCGACTATGTCATACGCTTGTCGGACACCAGTCTTCCACTCACCTCTGTTCATTAACTTTCCTCTATCGTGTCGGCTATATCTAGCTCCGCCATGTTGCTCCTTCTTTGCCTCAGCTCCATTAATTGTTATGTTGATTTTGTTGTACTCACCAACCTATGGCTTAGCTAGTTTGTCAATGTGTACATGTCATGATCTTGTTTTTCCAGGCTAATTTCACTAGTTAACTGTACAGTGATTTCAACATGAGATATTAATGAATTTAAGTCAACTATATATGCATCTCAACTTATCATCCCCTCGTCTGTGTTGCATCTTATAGCTTTTGATTGGCCTCTTAATTTGCATATTTGTTTTGATTCATGTATATAGGTGTGTGCATGTATTACAAGGTGATATACATGATAAATATGTGTTCATGATTTTGTGTGATGAGTTTGTCCAGTTTGCAAAATGTATTTAGGCCGTGGCAATATATGATCATGCTAGTGGACTGTCATATGAGGGGTTAAAATATGTAGTGGGTTTCTATAACCCTTTATTTTTCGTTTATTAATAAAAAAAGATAAAATGTTATTTATACGTATTTAACACTTTCTTGAAATACTGAATACTGTGAAAGATTATGAAAGATTGAAATAAATCCATACATTTTTAAAAGTTAAAGAGTAAATTCATAACATAAACATATTGGATTAATATAATTTATATAAATCTAATTAAAAACTCTCATGTGCATAAGGTGTTGTATTTTATTGTTTTATTGTTATACATTCTACTACAAACACGAACCTTTATTGCACAAAGTACAACTATATATTGCATAGGCTTTTAAACTTTGAGTTAAGCCCCTAGAAAGTTATATCTTTACTCTTCAAATGTGACTATATTTATAATTTATGTCATTTACTTTTAGTGTTTTTCTTTTATAAATTTTAAATTTTAATATTTTATAAAATTTCGAATATATCTTTGTTGCGCGCTTATTTTTACGTACGTCTTGGTGTGAATTTTATTCATAACGGAATTATATGTCACAAGTCATCAATGCATAAATGTACAACTTTTCATAGAAATTTCAAGGTTTTGAGTTTTAAAAAATTTCTTTTGATTATTATCCTCCTACTTTTAGAGAATGATATTTATAAAATTGAAATTTACGGTTTTATGACAATATTTTCATAGGAATTTCAAGGTTTTGAGTTTTTTCTAGTCATGACGTGCCTATTTTGTTAATGTTTTGACGTTAAATTTCTTAACAACATATATATTTTCAAATATTGTCAAAGGTTTAATTTTTTTATATAAAGTTTTGAGTGTTTTCAAGGACGTACGGTTTTCATTTTCCTTACCTTCAACGTACGGTTTTATGACAATTTTAGACGTTAGTTTTTCAGGCATCCGGTCGTAACGCTAGGGTTTTAATATTAGTTTACTCTCATATATAATATTTATTATTCAAGCAAAAAAGAATATGAAAACCAAGCCTCTTGGTTGATAAGTTCATGAATACCTTTTTCTTTTTCTTTTTAAACCTTTGAGATCCCAATCTGACACAACGACACCAATTTAAAAGATCTCCTGCCCAAAAAATTCCAAAACCCTTTTTTTAATCTTTGCCCTATTATTATTTTCTTATTATCCATTGCCATCTTCCTCTGATCTATGAACAAACTCTGTCACAATCAAATCTATATGGGCTTTTACAGCTAAGGCTGTTCTTGTAAGGTGACACAACAGGAAGGTCCACATGAATTAAGGGGGAGGGTTCAAGGTATGCTCACCTCCATATTCTCAACTCCATAAAAAAAACAATCTTTTTTGTCTCTGAGGGAGATTGATTAGCTTTTGAGCAATCTTGACCAATACCCACTTGATGTTAATGGTGTTTAGGGTTTCTTTCTTGTTGGGTAATGCATAATTTCAAGATTCTTAAGTGTTTTGTTTCGTTTGGATGAATTGGAGTTTAGGGTTTTGATTCTTGAAGAAGTGGTTCTTGTTTTGGTGGGGATTTGACTTTGATTTGATGAATATTGTGGTTGATTTATGATTTGTGTCTGAATTGAAGTTGATGTTATTTGGGGATAATTACTTGAACATGGTCAAACCGTGTTGGAAGGCATCGGTGGAAGGTGATGATTGTTGTGTGAGAAAACCTGCAGATCAAATCGGAAGAACAGATGGATTATTATGGTATAAAGATTTAGGGTGTCATGTTAGTGGTGAGTTCTCAATGGCTGTGATTCAAGCTAACAATTTGTTAGAAGATCAGAGTCAGGTTGAATCAGGGCCATTGAGTTCTTTGAATTCGGGGCCTTATGGAACATTCATCGGTGTCTATGACGGGCATGGTGGACCGGAGACTTCAAGATTCGTGAACGAAAATTTATTCGCTAATCTTAAGAGTAAGTGCAGTTGAATGATTACAAGAATTTGATTTGATCATGATTCATGAAACTTTGTGAAGTTTATAGAATTTATAGATTCTTTGTTTGTTTTGGTTCAGAATTTGCATCTGAAGATCAAGAAATGTCTGCAAATGTTATCAAGAAAGCATTTTTAGCGACTGAGGATGAGTTTCTTTCGGTTGTGAGGGAACAATGGTGTATTTGCCCGCAGATAGCGTCTGTAGGGACGTGTTGTTTGGTGGGTGTCATCTGCAATGGGTTGGTTTATGTCGCGAATGCTGGTGACTCGAGAGTGGTGTTAGGGAGAGCTGATAGGGGTGTTAGAGGTGTTTCTGCTATGCAGTTATCAACAGATCATAATGCAAGTTATGCTTCTGTTAGAGACGAACTTCACTCGTTGCATCCTGATGATCCAAAGATTGTTGTTTTGAAGCACAATGTTTGGCGTGTTAAAGGGATTATACAGGTTAGTTTTTTGGAAAGCCAAACATGGTAATGTCTAAATGGCAATCTAGTTGATTAATTTGGTTTCTTGGGTCCAATTCTTCAATAGTAGTTTTATAACTTCCTTATCAGGTTCAATTTTTATTTGTTGTTGTCTCTATAATCATAACTGTATTGTCAATTTCAAAGATCAAATGTAGATTGTTTGACCCCAAAAGTCAATTGTGAACTCTTTACTTGTGAACCCGTCTTTCATTCTATGAAGGAAATGCACTCTTCAACTTATAAATCATTTAAGCTTCTGGTCAATTCTCTTTATACCCCACATACGAAAATTTTCATTCGACTTGCAGGAACCTGTTTTAAGTTAAGAAAATCAAATCTATTATCAAGCATAAGCTTAGAAAGTCAAATTCGGTATCTTTCATATGACAATCTAGCAATGATAGTTTTGTTTTTTTGTCTAAATTCTTCTTGATTGTGTATTACTTTCTTTATTAGTACAGTAACTATGTATTGTTTTCCCTAAGATCATAGATTTTCTCATTGATTTTGCAGAGTTAACTACTTTTTTGACTCTCAATAGTCAACCATGAACTCTTATGTTTTTCTTAGAGAGAAACCATGAACTCTATGTGAATACTTGTTTCTTCTATGAGAATTTGCTAGCGTTAACTTTATACGCAGTTAGCAGATATGTTACTACCGTTCAAATGTCTTAACACACTGTAACAACAACTTCAAATATCCCTAAACGAGAGAAACTTTAAAACTAATACAACGGTTTTGGTTTTCAGGTTTCAAGATCCATTGGTGACGCATATTTAAAGAAGTCTGAGTTCAATAGAGAACCTTTATTAGCAAAATTTAGGCTGCCCGAACCCTTTTCAAAGCCGATCCTTAATCCAGAACCATCAATATTAATACACAAACTTAACCCGAAGGATCAGTTTCTTATATTCGCGTCCGATGGTCTTTGGGAGCATCTTAGCAATGAGGAAGCTGTCGATATTGTCCATAATTATCCACGTAGCGTAAGTTTATTATTCATTGCTATATTTTATTTATCTTTTTCATATATCCTCAGTATTTTCTACTCTCATAAGCTACTACAATTTAGTGAAGAAAGTACAGATTGAGATACCAAAAAAAAAAAAAAAATTAGTTTAAAGGTGTTTGGATTTGTGGTTCAAAGCGATTATGCAATTTAGGATAATAAAACGGGCTGTAGAAAATAGTGTTTGGATGTAGTTTGATTGATGGTAATGACACTATTAATTCATTTTTGTTGTTAAAAACAATCTCACTTTGCATAATCAGCATAGATTTACATTTAATTTCGCTTACAAGGAAGATACATTTCGGTTTTTTCCTCGTTTCACTCGTAATCATACTTGTGAGTGAAATTGAGTGGAAATAACTGTAAATCTATCATGATTATGCGATTAGGATGGCCTTTGGCAACAACAATGACAGTTAAGTGTCATTAGTCCAATCTTCAGTATGGAACTATGGATTATTAATAGGTTATAAATAAATAAAAACTAACAATCACACAAGTCAAAAACGCCCCTTAAACATGTATAGATTTCATTGTCTTTTAAAGGTGAGAACCCAAATCGATTAAAATCTTGGTCTTTTGTGTAGGGAATCGCAAGAAGACTTGTGAAGGCCGCGCTTCAGATAGCAGCCAAGAAAAGAGAAATGAGATACTCGGATTTGAAGAAAATAGATAGAGGGGTAAGAAGACATTTCCATGACGACATTACTGTAGTTGTCGTGTTTCTAGACCCGCCATTGACAGCTCGTGCTTCGGTTCTATCAATAAAAGGAGGACGAGGGTTACCACACACCAAGAAGTTGTAGCCCCACGAGCTTGTTTTGAGCAAGCACCCGAAAAGTGCTTTTTGTTGAGTTAATGTTTGTAAACTAAGAGCGTGTATTTTAACACGTGCATAACGAGGTCGTTCAGCCATAGTTGGAATTGTGTGATAGTCATCCTCCTCGTTGGTCATTGGTCGTCGAATGGAAGTGAAAAAATATTCTTTCATTCTTATTGAGGATCTTATCAAAGTTATACTTTTAAGGTGTTAAAAGGACAAAAATATCATTGTTGAGGTGTTAAACATGAGTTAAATTAGGCTAACTTGAGAATAGTTGAGATTGGTTTGGTTATAGCACGAGTCAAGTCAGGCTTGAGCAAGCTTGATCCAAGGTTTGAGCTTACATTCAGCCGCTTCTTTCATAAAACTAAGTTAATTTTATCTATCATTAATTAAGAGTTTAATATAGTTGTATCAAGAATGTAAAGTGTTGCAAACAGACATTATATAACATACACTTATATGTATAATTATATATTTATATTAGTAATAAAATATATATCAAAGATTGCAACTTTTACTCCTAAATTTTTGAAGTTTTAACTTTAACCTTTTTACTTTTCCTATACATATTACAAGCTTTTAAACTATTATTACTTTTGGTAATTTGATTTTTCCTTCAATTAATTTTGTTTATTAATTAAAAAAATACTAATTTATGGTTGTGTTTAATTTTTTTTAACATCACAGTAAAAATTTTGTTAAAATGTAGTTGTATTTATGGTAGGGTTTTCTTTTGGGATAATGTGCTGGTACCACAAAGAGTGAAACCAATACTAACCAAAGAACATCGGCATCGTTATATAACTATTTCTATCTATGTTTTACTCTTTAGAGCCGAGTCACCGTAACTTCATAAGTTCATATATTTCTTTTATATACTTAATCACGTTAATATCAATATCATAACGCGTGAAATTACTTTCTAGTTTTAATATAAATAAAAGTTTAATCAATAACATTTCTAACTCACCCGTCATATAATTATAATAATTAATATAAATAATAGTTTTAGATCATGAAATAGTAACTGAGTATCAATATAATACTTAGAAGTAACTATTTATTGCATTCTTTTAAGTTGACTAGATAAATTTTTTTGAACGGTAATGTATGATCGTGCTTCATAAGATAAGTGTTATCTTAATCGGATACATCTATCCGTTTCTCAATCGAAACCGCACCCCAACCCTCCTAAAAGAAAACTCACAACTGAAAAAAAAACTCATGACTCAACCCTGTGCATTTTTGCTCAGAGTAAGACTTGAACCTCAAGACATTCTCATATCTACATATCTTAGGTATCTCACCTTAACCAGTTAAACTAGTGATCATTGGTAGTTAACTAGATAAATAACTCTAAAACTACAATACTTAGTTCTATTAACCTAAAATCTACACACTCTAAATTTACTTTTATTATCTACGCTGATTTTACCTCCACATCAAAATGAGAAGATGAAGTAAATCTACACACACTTTAAATTTACTTTTATCATCCACGTTGATTTACCTCCTCATAAAAATGACATTTTAAAACATCTGGTTATCATTACTAAAGGCTATTTTATAACTAAATATTATTCAGTAACTTTTTTTTCTTTACACTCACCTCTTTTTTGATTTATTTTTAAAAAGAAAATATTCATTAAATAATGATCGAATTACGGATATATCTTTTATTTTATTCATTTAATTTCTTAAAACTCTTAACACTTTAAAATATATTTTATTAGATTAAAACAATATAGAATAACTTGGTTCTTATGAAATATTCCAAAATAACAAATCATCCCCTTTGGAACCCTAAATTGCTTTTCCCCCAAATCCGATCCCCTCCACCACACCTTCCCAACTGCAATCTTCAAGTTGAGTTTTCTGACAGTCGATTTCTGATCGGAGTTGTTTGATCATGTATGTCTACTAACTTTCTTTGTTAAATTAGCTCAACTCACTATTCAAATTTAGCTTCAATTGTTTCTCCGATTTGTGGGTAGGGGTGAGGTGCGATCTCTTGTAAATGTCCAAACATTACGAGCATCTGTTTTCCAAGTTATGTGCATAATTACGTTAATTGTTCATGTGTATAGATCGATATCATACCAGAGTACCAACTGCGATCTTTTATTTCCATCACTGTTTTATGATAATATTCTGTTGAAAAGGGACCTGCTTAGTACATCTATTCTGTTTGTAGACTTATTGTATGATGCATCGATACCCTAAATTAGTTTGCTTGAAATCTGTTACTCACTCTAGATCTAAGTTGTTTGTAGTAATATGTTCTCGGGTTGAACTGATTTTAATTGTATCTGAAAGTTGTTGGCATCAGGGACTTAGGGTTGAGATTTGAGAAATTTTCAATGATTTATAGTTTATAGGACCAAAAGGGATCTACTGTTGATCACTCTTGATCCTTTGTTTGACTGTCTTAAAGACTCAAACCTATAAATTAGTCTACTGATAAACATTGTTTAAGTGTTTTTGAGATTTAGAGGTGGTAATTTTGACCTGTTTAATTTAATGATGGGTCGATTTGGAGTTTATTTTATCTATTTGGTGTCAAGTTAACGTTTTGGCCCGTTATCCAACCGCCTATTTTGCACCAGATTATTTATTGCATTTCCTGTTTGTAGTAATGTGTTGCTATAACGAGAATCAGATGGGATATTCTCTGGTTGGACCGATTCTAACTGCATCTGAAAATTGTTAGTGTTAGGGATTTAGGGTTGAGATTTGAGATTTTCACTATTTGATTGATTAGTTCGTTCCAAGTTAAAGAACAAAATGTACTAATGCAAAGTATTGATCCTGTGTTTGATTCTCTCAAACTGATAGATTAATCTATTGATAAACACTGTTCAAGTGTTTCCCAGATTTAGAGGTGGTACTCTTGAACTGTTTACTTAAAGATGGGTCATTTTGTGGTTAGATTTATCCCTTGCGTCAAATTAACGTTTCGGCCTGTTAACCAACCCACACATTTTTTGTTATATTAGTTTATTCTCAAGTTAACCTCACATGCCTTTTCTTTATCTCTTAGAATGGGAGAGCTAGCAGCGGAACAACATGCCAAATACATCTTAACAGTAGAAAAGAAGAAAGACACTGTTGAATCTGTCTTAATGGAACATCTCCGAATCAACGGTGCGTATTGGGGATTAACCACACTTGACATTTTGGGTAAACTTTCAGCCGTTGATCAAGAAACAATTATTTCATGGGTCATGAGTTGCCAACACGAATCTGGTGGTTTTGGTGGTAACGAAGGTCACGACCCACATGTACTCTATACCCTTAGTGCAATCCAAATTTTAGCACTTTTTAACAAAATTGAAATGCTCGATATTGAAAAGGTATCAAATTACGTAGCCTCCCTTCAAAGCGAAGATGGTTCTTTTTCGGGAGACAAATGGGGTGAAATCGACACTAGGTTTTCCTACGTTGCTATATGTTCTCTTGCGTTACTAAAACAGTTGGATAAAATCAATGTTGAAAAAGCAGTTAGCTACATTGTAAGCTGCAAGAATCATGATGGTGGGTTTGGGTGCACCCCTGGTGCTGAATCACACGCGGGTCAAATCTTTTGCTGCGTAGGCGCCCTTGCAATAACAGGTTGTTTACATTATGTTGATAAAGATCTTTTAGGATGGTGGTTGTGTGAAAGACAAGTTAAATCTGGCGGTTTAAACGGTCGGCCCGAGAAGCTTCCAGATGTTTGTTACTCATGGTGGGTCCTATCCAGTTTGATAATGATTGATAGGGTTCATTGGATTGATAAAGAAAAGCTTGTTAAGTTTATTTTGGATTGTCAAGATAAAGAAAATGGAGGCATTTCAGATAGACCAGATGACGCTGTTGATGTTTTTCATACTTATTTCGGAGTTGCGGGTCTTTCACTTCTTGAATATCCGGGATTGAAGGCTATTGACCCTGCTTATGCACTGCCTGTTGATGTTATAAATAGGATTTTCCTTAATTGACTTGTATTCTTTTTGTTTATAGATGGATCTTTTATTGCAAACTTTCCCTTAATTGTAACAAATCTTATTATTATTATTGCTACTACTAGCGGCTTTCATGTGATACTGTAAAAGATTCGTCAAATAGGCGTTGAATGTAAACACGCTAAACATGTAATCAAGATGAGGTATTCCTCATAATCCCGGGTCTGTAGAATGCCATACATGGACCCAAAAGAGGGTCATTCTTTGTAATGAAGTTGAGTCACCATCTGAAACAAGTTAATTATACCAGTAACACAATGTAAGACATGCTATATTATACATGTTTTGTTTGTGTAAAATACACATATTTTAGATATAATATACACTTCTTAAACAAAATATATACACATTTTATATCCATATTTTATTGATATACCAAAAATATATTTTACATAAAGTATAATTTGTTTATTTAAAAGTTACAAATTACACAAAATCCACACGTATTACATGCAAAAAAAGGCATACAAAATACACATAAAAATATAAACATTAAAATTAAGTAAAACAAATTCAAGTAACAAATGAACAGGTTGTTGGCAAAATGCAAAATACTATACGGATGCTGCGAATGTGGGACAGAAATTGTGGCCAAGAGGAAAGACAATAGAGAAAGATTACTAATAGTAAGCAGAAAAACTGAAAGTTTGACGAAATATCAATCTTTTATAACATCATCTGTCAAATCAGGCGTGAAAAAAAGAGGAAAAAAATGTTTTACACTTAATAAGGAGAGATGAAAAAATACATAAGGAAGTTACGCTATCCATTTGTTGCAATTAATGAACACTCAAAATGGTTTTCTATACGTTAAACACATTTTGTGATGCGAAAAACGCCATCTGGTAAACCTTTGAAGACCAACTAGAGTTCGTTTAATAAACAAGCCATACATAAATCAACAACAGATTTCATCATAAGTCTCAGGTTTTAACTATAAAATAACCAGTATTCTTTCATTTTACCTTTTTTTTAAATAATTTTTCCTTAACAAAGAGAAAAGAAAAAAAGAAACTTGTGTTTTTAACAAACAGTTTTTTTTCTTTAACCATCTTATCAACTTGTATTTCTTTTACGAATGACAATTCACACAAGAATTTGCTTGTAAACTATATCAATTCTTGCAAGAACCTATACCATTCAGCTATAACTAAAATGGTTAGAAGAATTTGAGCCATCGCAACTACTAATAAATTGTGAAATTGTGTTGTTTTCACGAAAGCCGCCCCTGAGGAGGGGAGGAATGAACTCCCGTTCAGAGTCTACTCGTTTAGGGGCATAAAAATTTTTTAATTGTTTTTATATTACATATATATATATATATATATTATATATATATATATATAGTTATAGTTATAAACTATAATCAAATAAAAAACTTAACCCAATTATATTTTAAACCAAATTTAATTTTTTGAGCTCATTTTATTAGCCCAATTACTTAATTAAAAACCTTTTTTTTAAAAAAAAAATATGTAAATCTCATGGGTCATGATCCAGTATTACTTGTTTAAGTATTTAAATGGTTAATTGAGTAGCCTTAGAAAATAGATGATTTTGCTATTTTTATTATAATACCTAAACCTGACGAGTTACCGGTGAACTATTACGCTATGTAATAGTAATATTATGATTTTGCTATGTTTATATTTCTTAAAAGTTTGTTTTTATTCAAATATATTAGTTTATATAATTCAATTCGTTAGGGCCAAAGAGCAAAGGGTTTTGTTCTCCGCTCGTCCAAGCCATTAAAATTCATATGTTTTTTCACAAAAACGTAAGCGGTGAGGTAAGCACCGAAAATACTAGAATTATGTTTTCACCCCATATAAAGTTGCATTTTAGCATAAATACCCTTCTGAATTCCCGTTACATGTGTCCTCCTCTAGTGTTCATCTTCACTCAACCGTATCTGCAATAATGCATGCTTCGTAAGAAAATCTTTCTCTCTCTCTCTCTCTCTCTCTCTCTCTCTCTCTCTCTCTCTCTCTCTCTCTCTCACACACACACACACACACTATTTCGCATTTCAATTTCAATTTGAATTTCAAATTTGATTTTGTGTATGATTTTGCAGTAAAGTAAAAGAGGATCTTCCACCATCGTTGGATTCTACTTCTCAACCACCTCCTCTGTTCGACGGAACCACCAGGTATTCCGTATTCGTGAATCCTGATGTGATCAATCAGTATAGTTGAGCTTAATTTCACTTCCGTGGCGTAATTTGCTGTAATCATGATAGTAATTTGATTTTTGTTTCAATTGAAGGTTATACATCAACTACCAATGCCCCTATGCACAGCGTGTTTGGATTACCAGAAATTATAAGGTAAGTTGTTAATCTGTATGTGTGATTTAAGAATAAGTAGCATTACTAGAATCAATTATGGTTTAATCATGATATTAGGGAACAATTCAGGTTTAGGAGGTGTTTGTAAATTATTATGTTGTTTAACAAATCAGAATAAGAATACAAGTGAGAGAAAGCTGCAAAATAGTTTTGAGGTCTATTCAGATTGTATATTTCAATATGCACTTGTGAGTGTTTGGATACGTACTGTGTTATAGCTTGTTTTACACTATATAAGCAACTTTTTAAGCAGGTGAAGTGGTGCTTAAAATAACACACTTTTAAGTCTTAAGCATTTAAAAAATATTCAAACCTTGGTTTGGCTCTTAAACATTATAAAATTAGAATTAGATTCAGACAAATACTCCCCTCCAGATTCTCTTTTTACTTATTAGTTTAACATATAACTGAACCTTATGTGGCAGTTTATACTTGAGCTGAGTTGAATGAGTTTTAATTTTTACATCACACTACAAAATTTATAGGGCATATTAATTTGAATAATTGTTTGATCTCCTTGGAAACTGTGTTGGTTATTTGCTATATAGGCGGTTAAATAACCAGGTTATGTAATACATTAAAAACATTATGTACAAGTGTATTATGTGGTTCTCATAATTCTTTACTTAAGAGTGGTTATGTATTGAACGGCTCTCTCTCTCTCTCTCTCTCTCTCTCTCTATATATATATATATATATATATATATATATATATATACATATATATATATATATACATATATATATATATATATATATATATATATATATACATATATATATATATATGTTCTTTCAAAGTGAAATAATAATAATAGTCTCAAGTAACTTCACAAAATAAAATTTCGGTTAGGATTCGTATTGTAAACTTAAAATTCATTTTTAACTATCTGGTTCATGATATGTAGGGACTGCAAGACAAGATTAAGCTTGTTCCTATTGACCTCGCTAATAGACCCGCATGGTACAAGGAGAAAGTTTATCCGGAAAATAAGGTAACCCTTTTAATATGTATATATTGTTGTTATTCTGCTTCAAATTGGTATTTAATGAAAAATATTTCAAGCTCTCTATAAAAAAACTTGATATAATAGCTTCCAACCATTTTCTATTCTTTTTTTACTTAATAAACTTATTCAAACAATTTTCTGTTCATGTCCTAGACTAGGACATGAACTCCTAGTCATTTGTTTAAGTTAGTACTAACTGCAGTTTTATCACATTTAACAGTGCATTTGGACCTAATCCTTTTTAAACATCTCTCTTGATGTACAGTTGATATATGAATAATGTTTTATGGATGATATTATATTTTTTAAGGTGCCAGCTCTTGAACATGACAACAAAATCATTGGTGAGAGTCTGGATTTGCTGAGATATCTAGATGCACACTTTGAAGGGCCTGCATTACTACCAGATGTGAGATTTAACTAAGATCTATTTTATTTCTGTTTTTACCCCCTTCAGAATTGTAACAAGTTATCATATAGGACCCTGCCAAAAGAGAATTTGCTGAGGAGTTATTGACATACATTGACACGTTTTTTAAAACAGTGACTTCTTCTTTTAAAGGAGATGTTGTGAAAGAAGCTGGTCTGACTCAAACCTTTCTTATAGCTTCTGTATTAATAGACTGTGACACGGCATTTTTTTGTATCAAATTTGATTTAGAATTTGATCTTTTGATTAGGTGTTGCTTTTGATTACTTGGAATCAGCTCTTCAAAAGTTTGAAGGTCCATTTTTCCTTGGAGATATTAGTTCGGTGAGTTTTTGTTCAATTTGGGCCACAAAAAGTTTTACGGGTTGATATAGGCATGCACTTAAATAAGTACATCAAATTATATGAATCTAAACGGGAGGATATGGCTGAAGACCTGAAGTGATGAGGCTCGTATCTCTTGCTTAATTACATAAAAAAGTATTTATAAAACTGTGTTTTCGAATTGTCTTTATAAACAAGTATTATATAACCATATCATTTGATATATAAGGACATAATAATATTGATAGAGAAAATTGTTCACGTATTTTATTTAAACAATATTATTCTTATCAACTCATACTAATTTTGTTTAATATATTGGTTGTTTATGAAACATGGAAAAGAAGTAACGGGTCAACTCGACCCATGACCCATTTGCGAAAGTGGCCATTTTGCATGAACCCATTTTGACCTGAGGCTTCCGAATTTGCCATATCTATATGAATCAAAGAATGGTTAGATAAAGAAGAAATAGGCTGAAAGTCCTCAACAAACTGTATAGTTTTAGTTAATACAACCTCTTTCATCGACCATCGTCTCATTAGAAAGATTAGATTATTGTTGTAATACTATACCGTTTGTAATGTATTAATAAAAGAATGGACAGTAGAGTGTTTGTGGGTCAACTTAACCCAATCTGGTGTGACCCGTTTGAAGCTTTAACCCATAAGAGAAACCACCCAAACTGCTTTACTACCCAACCCGCTCATTTCACCACCTCTGTTATAGCACATGAAGCATCCACTGATCAGTCTCATTTAGCTGCATGTAGAAACTGAATTGTTATTGCTACAAACTTGTGAACTGCAGGTGGACTTTGCTTACATTCCTTTTGTAGAAAGGTTTCAATTAGTCATACAAGAGGTGAACAAATATGATATTACGACGGGCAGGCCAAAACTAGCAGCATGGATAGAGGTATTATCTTTTTTCAATTTTATTCTTTCCTCATCTCCATTTTGATTTTAAAATCAACCTCATAACAAAACATCCTTGTCGAATTTGCTCACAGGAACTGAACAAAATCGATGCCTACACAGTGACAAAAGCCGATCCTGAATACGTTATTCAGATGTACAAAAAACGCTTTCTGGTAACTAGCCTTGTGCACCGTATACAAAGTGTCTCTTTTTATCACATAACTATATAATAAATCATGCATTGAAATATTATCTTCTAATTCTTCCATGTCATTGTTGCAGGGTCAGTGAAGCTGATGATGAAGCCCTTGTAATCATGATCCAAGAAAGAGGCATTTTATGTGATTAATAAAGTTGTTGATTGTGTGTGTCAACAAATACTAGCTCTTGTGTTTATCTCATGGATTAATAAGCATGTGTCAACTGTAGTGGTGTTGTTTATGTGATTAGTCTTATATATATTATGTACCTAGTGTCAACTGGAGTGGTGGTGTTTTTTTATGGTTTTCAGTTAATATAAGTGCAATAGTTTTCATATTTTGTTTTATTAGGTTAATGCTTGTAGGTATAACACACTGTATTGTTCTTTAAATATGAAAGTTAAGCTAACGAAAACAAGTAGCCGTTCTAGCTCAGTTGGTAGAGCGCGTGGCTTTTAACCACGTGGTCGTGGGTTCGAGTCCCACGGATGGCGTTTTTTCTTGTTTTTTTTAGGTAGGTCTTTTCCGAAAGTCAAGAATCAAGATGTTAAACGTAGTTATCTACCTCGGGCTTCCGTTTAGGTTCACAATTGAACGAAATCTGTATGCAGATAAACGGGATTCACTATGAAAGTATAATACTTTTTTGTTCGTTTTCAAGTTGGTGAATCCTTTATTTTTTTAACAGCATATGATACAAAAACTAGCAAAACTAGCAAGGTACTAGCAAAACAATTTCGAGTCATGTGAGGAAGGAAGTAGGAGAACAACACCATTCCAAATTTCTAACCAAGGCAACCTTCAATCTATCTTTAATCCAACTAAAAGGCGTAAGCAAAATATCATCTGCAGCTTGAAAAGGCGTTTGGATGTCTCATAAAAATAGTCGAGTTCCACGCTTTCCATATCATCCAATCCAAATTGTGGATATATCGAAGGCATCCTAAGCTTTTTTCTTTATCTTAGGACCTGCGTCCTCCGCCTTGGGCATCATCTCCAACAAATACGACCTGCTAGTTGGAGAAGGAGAAAAGAGTCCACTCCAGCTTTTGAGCCAACACTTGCCAAGAAGATGCATTCGAAGAAATGTGATCCATGTTTTCATCCATAGCATCACAAAAAAAACATGAATGTTATAAACTGAAATCATTACAAAATATAAGACCTATGTCACATCAGTTGTATGAACAACAAATTTATTGAGTTAATAGATCAAATAGTCTCTTTCATCTATCAGTTTAGTCTTTTAAGTTAAGTTTGTCTATTTGGTGGAATATTACGCGAAACCATTGATTTACTTTAATAATACAATTGTTTTTCCTTTCTTTTCAAGTACGTGAATCTTTAGTTGCTTTATTTTTTCCTTTCTTTTCAAGTACGCAAATGTTACTACATAATATGATATTTCCGTTTTTTAAAAGTAGAAAATAGCTAAGGTTTGCATTGCACAAGATAAATTTGTGTGAAATGAATGCCATCCTATAAGCATACCAAAAAATAAACATAATAATAATTTCTTCAGATACCAGCATTTTGTAATACAAACTTGAACCACAAAAGGTCAGCTTAACCTGTCATTCCTTAGAATGCCCAACTCACGGGTAAGTTTTCATGTTAATGTTACAACGTACAACAAATAATCAAATATTCAAAGCCGACATAACTTGACGACAGCTTACGATGATTTCTCATGCTTGGTTATTTAGGAACAAAACCGAAATAAACAAGGAAAAAAACAAGTGTATGTTCTTTATTCCTCCATCCAAAATTTGCAGTGCACACCTGATTATGCACGCAAAATAATATTAATTATAGTAAAAAGTTGCTCATCTACGCCACTGCTGACCTTTTGACCTCATAATCGTCAAGGTTAAGAGCTTCCAACAACTTTGGCCATGATTCTGGAATCCCTCCGGGCAGATCGAACTCCATTAATTTGCCTTGATTTTTGTAGAAATCCTCAACGGGTTGACTCTGCATAACCAACCAAACAGGATTAGGAATTCATCATCATTTACCAACATACAAGTGAATTTTTACTTGCATTGGTTTTTTGCCTTTAACCCCTTAAAGGTCACATGCCTAGCATAAGTGTTCTTTGACAACTTATGCTATAAAAAACCTTCTAAAAGGTATTTAAAAACTAGTAAAAATAACAATACCTTTTCATGGTACACACGAAGTCGTTCTTTGACAACTTGTTCAGTGTCGTCAGCGCGAGTAATGAGCTTTGAAGCGCATTGCTGAGGTGGAAGAAGTGGAGCCATGCTCATTGCAGGTCTCCCATTTTCTGCTTTTGCATTGATAGATGCCACATTGAAACCTTTTCCACATTGACTGCATATCCTTCTTCCCAAACATTTCTCAACCAATACGTCTTCCCTCAGTTTCAGATTCACCACCAAATCAATTTCTGTTACCTCGTCTAGAATTTCCTGAAAAACATATAAAAAAATACAAATACATAAAGAAAATCCAAGATGATTTGTAACTCAGCAACCAAATATTATAAAAATGCAGCCACAACAGTGAAGCAAAGATTCGATTGATTGCAACTTTAGTTATTAGCAACTATTCTTATTATCTTATGTTGGGTGTAGTGTTATTCTTACTGCAACGGTCAGGCTAACATAGCCACCATAAAAGAGATGAGCGTTATTCTTACTGCAACTGTCAGGCTAACATAGCCACCATAAAAGAGATATAAGAGAACATAGATAGCTGCAAGTATGCTCCACTTCCAAAGTCGATCCAAAAATAGGATTAGATTGAAGCTTCTAAATCTCATAATATCATATTTATCCCTTCAAAATACTAAAGAATTTAAAATATCATATCCGTCCATGCTTATCAGTTACTTGTAACACTCTATTTTACTAAATAAATAACATTATCACTGTGAATCATGTGAGCCATTATGGCTTTGTTCTGTGAAACATACTGTTGAAAGTAACAG
This sequence comes from Flaveria robusta, assembly GCA_025506415.1. Classification (NCBI taxonomy): domain Eukaryota; kingdom Viridiplantae; phylum Streptophyta; class Magnoliopsida; order Asterales; family Asteraceae; genus Flaveria; species Flaveria robusta. Next base: position 33,975,860 of record CM046474.1, on the reverse strand, counting down.
GTTTTCTTATTTGCTATAAAGTTGGTAAAATGACATTTTTAGTGTTTCAAATGGATTAATTTGATGTTATGAAATTTCGAAGAGTATGATATTTTGAACTTTCAGGAAAAGATAAATGAGATTGCCCTAAATATCCTTAAACTCCTGACTTGAAGACTGTCTCTTTAAAGGGCCTAATTATTTATGTATGTGTGTGTGGGGGTGTGTGTGTGTGTGTATACATTTGTACAACCACGACTCTTGTTCCTCTGATTGAATCAATGAATCAAGACATGAATCATTCTTATTTGTACCACCAACTCATAAATCATAAGTAAGCATTATTATAGAAAAACTTCCTGATACTATTGCAATCCCAATTTGTCAGAACACAACATTATTCCGTATTAGCCCAAAGTTATCACACACGAAGCGTATGGGGAAGGAAGAAATGGAACTTAATGGGTTGTTTTTAGCTTCATGAAAACACAAAGCATCATAATTATGTACATACTCACACACATAGAGTGAGGATAAGAGAACACATAAGCCGTTACAGATGATAAAAGATACTTACAGCTTGTCTTATAGTTCGAGGAAACCCGTCAAGAATAAATCCTGATTCACCCTTTGCTTCTCCAGCTTCAAGTCTTTTTGATAACAAGTTGAATATAATTTCATCAGAAACTAACTTCCCTTGATTCACTATCTCAGCAAGCTGAATAACATACAGAGAACAATAAACTCCGAGCGAAGAACAAATCATGAAGCAAATATCATTCATTTTCTCACAAGCTTATAACCAGCATTAACAATACATTTTCATCCTTTATAATTCAAAGGTTCAATTAAGCTAAACTCAATCACATAGTTTAACTAGACTTCTGAGCCCCCAACATCATGTTAAAACAAAATTATTAGAACTTTTTTATAATTCATTGAAACATTCCTCTAGGATACTCCAGATTTTAAAGAAATCAGTAAAAGATAGTAATTACAAGATCCCAATTTAATCATGGTGCATGATAAACTAAGCGTCAGGGTCTCGTTAATTACTTTGTCAAAAAGTCAATCAGTAATCATATTGAAGCAAAATGAACCATGAAGGAAATATTATTAATTTTTGCACAAGCTTATAAGCAGCATTACCAACACAATGTCATGCTTTACAATTCACAGCTTCAATAAAGCTAAAATCAATCACATAGTTTAACTAGACTTTGTTAGAAAAAGGCCAAAAGCATCTAAATTGCCCATCAATAAGAACGAAAAATAGAAAGGAAAAAGAATTTATAGAGCACAGATTATTATTTTCCCATGACAACCCGTTATAGATAAACTCACGGCACCTGTCAATACGCTGCTAACCAACAGGACCAAGTAAATCACAGTTGGCTTTAGGCAGGTTGCCTTCAAAAATTGGTAGAAAACCGGTGGAAGCAGGGTTCAAACAAAGAACCAATTGTTTACCATTGCAAGAAGGTTTATGGAGCACATATTGATGACACCAACATCTTGTTAAAACAAAAAGATCATAATTTTTGTAACTGGTTAGGTAATTAAACAATTCCACTATGTTTATCATAACTAATTGAACAGAATTCACACATATCCATAATAACAGTAATTACAAGATCCCAATTCACAAATCAATCAATAAGAAAGAAAAAAAACTTATATAGCATAGATTCGCATCTAAGACTTCTGCTAGCGAGAATCAGTAGCTTGCCATAATACCATAGCATGATGATTTCTTAAAGCACAGATTGATGAGACCAACATCTTCTTAAAACAAAAAGATCATATTTTTTTTACAACTGGTTAAGTAATTAAACAACTCCACTATGTTTATCATAATTCATTTAAAGGAATCCACAGACATCCATAACAACAGCAATTACAAGATCCCATTTCACAAATCACGGTGTGCACTACTCAAAGCCGATCAACAACCACATCAAACCTAAAGAACATAAGCATATCAACAAGAGACATACCTGACGAGAAAGAGGTCCAGAGGAAGATAACTCTTCACGAACGAGATCACCGGTGGCGATGTGAGGAACACCGAGGAGATTCGACAGGCGACTAGCGTAGGTCCCCTTACCGACGCCGGGGCAGCCGAGAAACACCCACTGGAAGCTTCTGGAAGGCTTTGGATCTGAGAAATTAGGGCTCCGGTGGTGTTGAGATTCGACGTCGGAGACGACAGCGGTGGTGGTGGTGGAGGAAAGTGATCGTTTGAAGAGGGAAGAGATTGAAGAAGATGATGATGAGGGTTTGAGGAGGCGGGTGAGGGCCGCCATTGGTGGATTTGAAGGGTGAATTGCAGAGGGTTGGAGACGAAGATGTTGATGATGATTAAGAAGTCAGCAAGCAAATGACCTATGTGATGAACGCCCAATTCAAGACGCTAGGATAATAATCTTTACTAACAATTGCTTTTAGCTTTTACTTTTGCATTTGTAGGCAACTCTTAAATATACTTGCGTGTTGCGGTAATAAAAGGATAAATTTGTAAAATATTAATTAATTTTTAAAAATATTGTAATTAGATAACTTAAGTTTTAAAAATATTTTAATTAGATCACTCAGTTTTTTTATTTTATATAAATTAAAAGTCTTAACGTGTTTTTTAGCATGTTATATTTTTTGTTTCAATTAGAAAATATTTTTTTCTATCTTTTGATGCTGATATGCAACGTTGACGTAAATTTTAGGTAATTTTTTTATATAATTAATATGTTTTTTTTTATTTTTTAATATAATTTTATATATTGAAAATTATGACCCTCACGTCTTTTCCACCGTTACTTTCTTGACATAAGAAAATTTAATGATGACTCGATTTGATCGTTTAGTGGTCCAATTTGAATAAAATATGCATGAGTGACTAAATTAGAACACTTTTGAAACTTGGTTACTATTGTGTGACATTTTTCCTGTGATAAAATATAGAGTACTATTGTTTTAATTCGTTTAAGAACTAAATATGTGTTGAAACGTAAAGTTGTTCAAATTTATATCGTCGAACGAAAACATATTATATTGAAACTCACTCATTTTCAAACAAAATCTATGCTGAAATTTAGGCCAACTTAGAACTTACAAAAAATTAGCACGAAAGTGTTTTATATTTGACGCAACTCGTGTCGAAACAAAATTTATGTCAAAACATATGCGTACTCGAATTTACATCGACACATACATAATAATGTCTTAAGAAATCAACATGTACAACGGGTAAACTCGATGTTTTAGAAACTCAAGAGGTCAAAATGACATCTTTCAATGTTTTACAAAAAGCTTAATGGTTAAAAGTGTTAATTGTAAAAACTTGAGAGAGCTTGTGGCTTAAGAAGGGAAAGTAAAGACACGTAGATAACCTTATAATATAATATTACAACTACTGCACCATCTTTCTTTTAAACGGATTACTACACCGTCTAAATTACAAGGTTGCATTCCTACATGGGTACGACGAACTTGTAATATAAGATTGTTCTTGCTGTACCATTTAACCTTGTAAATTACAAAGTTGTCATTTTACGTAGGTAGTTGTGCATCATGTTTAAATCTTATATTTGGTACCCATTTCCCAAAGCTAAAAGTCTTATTTATAATATAAATATAACTAATGACGGGTCGGTTTGATACAGTTTACATATAAACATAGATAGCCATAATCAAATCACAATGATAGATTTAAATTTTAAAAAAAAAATATTATGTTAATGTGAAAAAAACAAAAAAAAAACATTATATTTTAGTCATAGATCTTTATGGCTCGTTGTAGGAGGCTCGATTTTTAGTAAAATTTATATCGAAAATTTACGTAGAAGTGTGCTTATTGCAACGATATATTTAGAATCTGAAAAGCATTACTTTGTGATGAAAAAAAATTAAAAATATATTTCATTTGACATGGGTCGGTTTCAAATAAAACTTGTACCGACACGTAGATAGAAATAAACACGTAATAACAATATATTCAGATTTTATAAAAACATTATATTATAATATTTATAAAAGAAAATCTTGAACTAGTGTATGAAGAACACTTTGGGTTGTCAGGTAACATAAGTCACTATGACTTTAACAAAACCAATAGAGTTAAATACGTTTTACGTCCCTGAGGTTTCATAGAAATTGCCATTTGAATCCAAAAGTTTAAAATGTTGTCATTTGCATCCAAAGGTTTCACCAAAATTGCCATTTGAATCCATTTGGCTACATCTAACTAACACGGTTAACTTTTTCCGTTAAGTTTCCAACACGAGAGTTACTTAATTAAGAAAATTGCAAAATAAACAACAAACTCACGTCAGGGTTTTTATATATTTATTTTTTTTTTATAATTGCAGTTATGATTTGATTTTATAATAGTCTTTTATTGTTTTTGTCTTGTTAATGTATTTTGGTTTAGTAATCGTGTTACTTTTACCCGTTTTATTAAACATACATTTCTTTGTTTTAAAGTTTAATTATGGTTACGATAATAGATATTTTATTATTATTATTCATGGCAGTTAATGTCATATTATTAATTGTTCTTATACTTTTATGATAATCTGTCTTTTATGGTTATTATTCAAATAATTTATTTGACTTGTTGTTTATATATATATATATATATATATATATATATATATATATATATATATTTTTGTTTTGTATGTTTTATAAAGTTATAAATGAATCACTTTTAGTTAGTTAAAATTATATTTTATTTTATCTAATAGGACGTTCTTATAAATTAAAATCGCAATGATGATTACCAATAGAGACTGAACGTCTAAAACTTATCACGTATAGCTGATTTTTATTATCTTGAAATTGTTTTTACTAAAATACCTCTAATTTAAGAAACTTAATGGAAAAACTTAACGTCGTTAATTAGGAGCAGTTAAATGGATTCAAATGGCAATTTTTTTGAAACCTTTGGATGCAAATGGTAACATTTTAAACTTTTGGATTCAAATGGCAATTTATATAAAACCTCAGGGACGTAAAACGCATTTAACTCAAACCAATATTATGCAACAAACGCTTGTACATCATGCTTTTAGACTTCATTGTTTGGCTTTTAAAATTATAATAATAAAAATTTTATTCTAACGGAGAAGTTAGTTTGTCTCTATATATGACGTGTCAATAACATGACATCTATTTGAATTTATTGCTATATTATACAAACTAGCTTTTCGAGTTTTGATTATTTGCTAATATTTCTATACTAACGTTTTTAATGTTTTTTTTTTTTTGTTTTTTTTACCTTTTGATGTTAATTTTTTCTGGTTCCAGTAGGAGAAACTTCGAATATTGTTATGCAACATAATCCAAACACATAATTTTATATTGCATAATGAGACTGAAAGTGTTTAGTGCTAGCTTTCATAATATACCTTCATGGCATACTACTCCATTAATCTATCATTCATATGCCTAACTATACATTTCCCTAAAATAGCATCTAACTACAGGAAACCACAAAGAAATTAAAGCCCTCCCGCAAGACCTGTGTTGAGTTTCAAATGAATTAAGGCATAATTAAAGAACCCCAATTAAAACAACTAGTCGATGGATTAGACCATGACGAAACAAAGAGACACAAAGAATTCGAATAGAATCCAACATTTCTAAGGTACGACAGATGATAATAATAACGTTGGACCAAATGATTTTACTAAAAGTGTATGCACGTAACAAAGAAGGTAGAAAACCCAAATCCTCATCAGGTTGTCATAAGCAACCGAACCTACTAAATCTTAAATAACTAATCACTAAAATCAATAAAATACTAAGCAGATATGTCAATTCAGATGAAAAAAAACCTTGATTTCTTGGACACGCGAAATACGCCTACAATTTACAAACATCAGCGCATGGTCTGAAAGCCAGATGCAGAAGGGAATCCGGAGTAAAAAGGAGAGGAAAGGCATCATGTGTTAAGCTTCAGATGAAAGAGGGCGGAGTTAAAGAACAGTGCATCACACCATGATCAAAACAAAGAAGCACGAAGAAGTTGAACACAATCCAACATTTTTAGGAAACAACAGATGATGATAATAACGCTGAGTACTGACTTTTGGCTGCAAGATTAATGCACGTAATAAAGGAGGTAAAAAAACCCAAAACCCTATCAGGTTGTCTCATTCTTGTGTGAATTAATCACTAAAAATCAACAAAATGCTGAGCAAGTGTGTCAACCCAGATGAGAAAAAAACCTAATTTCATAGAATCAAACCTGCGAGAACCAATATGACGATGCAACTCCTCTAGAATATGGAAGTGAAACATGGCTACAAACAGTTACGCAAGGTCGGAAAGGCCAATGCTGAAGGGATTCTTGAGTAAAAAGAAGAAGAAGAAAGGCGGTGATTTGAAAGAGAATGACATGTAAGTAGAAGAAGAAGGCCAGCACAAAAGGAGTTGTTACTAAGGCTTTATAATCTGTACCATCAAAAACAGTAAAGTCACTCGCATCAAAATGTTGGTGCGTAATATAATTTAAATTGAATTCATGCTTGTCAATAACATGGCATCTGCTTGAATTCATTTTTTACAAATTGCATATGTAAAGAGAGAACGAGGACTAAGTTAAAGAGTGTTTTCCTACGTCGAATATTGTGTTTCTTACAATGGTATTTCGAAGCTTGAAGATAAAAAGTGGTTTTTTAAGAATGTTTTAACTGCTTAGGCATATGAAACACATTTGCAACGAAACGGCATCTCACATTAGACTTTGGTCATTCGTAAGCCGAAGCAAGGTATCAAATTGAAGAACCCCTACATTGTCTGACTCGTGATGGTTTCATTGATTTCACATTTTTTCATTGTAGAAGCATAAAAAACATGGTTTTGTTAAAGATGACTAGTTTAAAGAAATATTTATTGCAAACTTAGATAACTATATCATAGAAGCTCAATGTGACACAAAAGTCTTGTTGTCACTGTACTTGACTACAAAAGTTAGCACATGGTTTTAGTCTTGTTGGTGTTGTATGTGGTTACCTATAAATGTCAGCACATATTTCTAAATTAGAACATGTTAATGTTAAGTTTTTGAAGTTATGTCACTTGGGTTGGTAATCTAATGATAAAAGTTAAAGACTTTTTTAAATGAAAACCACTCAGATTCAAACCTGGTCAGAAGTAGTTTAGATTTTAAAAAACCCTAAATAAGATATAGTTGTTAAAAATAAAATTTTAAAGTTGTAGTTTCACGACACAATTAATACCTGGAACACCGATTTAAATCAAAATAATTGAAAACCAATAAAACTTTAAAGCCTCAAACTATAGTTCTTGACTCTACCGGTAAGTGTTGTTTTTTAATAATAATAATAATAATAAGATATGACTTTCTTTGTGTTGGTGTTGTTAATACCATTGAAAGCTAATTTCAGTTGTTTGATGTAATTTGACAGCAGTAGGCTCAAGATTTAATGGTTCCTATGCATGACTCAGAGAAGCATTAAACTACTGACAAATAAAGGGCAAGAGTATTATGTGTATGCAGAACTACATGACTGAAAACTTTAAAAGTGTTAGAAAACTGTAAACCCTAAACCCTAATGTTCTGAAGTAGAATCTGAAAAGAAACAAGAAAAGAAGTAGATAACAGTGAAACGTGAACCGGGCTTGTGTTTCACACAATCTCCTTAAACAGATTCATGCTTTTGCAACCCCTACGCGCGGGTAGGACTTATGATAAAATATGTCATAAAGATATACTAGAGTAGTAAGACATCTCTTTTTAAACCACATCTCACTTTGTTCCCACACCAATGTAGGACAAAGTGTTTACCATAATTTTTAGTCATTCATTCACACACCCACACCCAAAACTTCCAACAAAAAGCTTATATAAAAAGCATTGCATTATATAACAACAAAGTTTGATCAGGTCATCTTGCTGTAATTACAATTCAGGTACCTGAAAATAATCTTCTCATAATTCAAAATCCAAAGAAAAAGTGCTGCAGTAAACAGCTTCGAGTATTTGTTAGTTGCTTGACCTAAGAACAAACAAATTGAAATTTTGATATGGCATATATCTGTTTATTGTGATGATAATAATCAACGACTCCAGTCCAGTTCTTGGATGACATCATATAAAATTGTAGATTATGTGATGAACAATGTGGTTTAAACTTTAAACTAGGGGAGTTCACGAACCACCAAAAACCAAAACAAGTCTATCGATATGACTGGTTTGGCATCCAAAGTTTTGGCGGTTGGCCAGTTTATCGGCCCAGTGCAACTTTCATTTTGAAAGATCGTAGTTATGTATATGTATGTATTATAATCATGAAACATCTTTTATCAATATCAGAATTTATAAATAAAAAAAAGGTAAATACTTTTGAGGGAAAAAAGCTGGTTCAAATCGCCAAACCAAATCGTTAAACCACCAACCTATCCGGCCGACTTACCCACCCTGGCCGGTTTGGTTTGCAAGTCCATAAAACAGTAGTTAGCGGATCGGCCTAGATTTTTCACGAAAACCACATGAACCGGACCATAAATATTCCTAGTTTAAGAATCCCTTTTGTAACTTTCTTTTCCTCTTTGATAAACGACATTATTCAGGTAATTACCAACCTGAACTAGTGTGTTGACCTTGATGATGAGTAAGATGAAGACTGCACCTGAAAGAGAGGATGAAAAGTTTGGATTAGAATTATTTGGCATGCAACTTAAAATTAACTTTTTATAGAAATCACTGAATCACTAATTGGTGCAAATCGAAATTTTACCTGATATGTTTTTGGCCCCTTTTTTAGTAGATAGCCATAATAATTTAAATTTTCCACAAATGCGTCAACATCTGGAACTCTTAACCCAATCCTATCAGCCAAACTGAATATTTCCTGATAAAAGTAATAAAAATGTTATTTCTCCATGTTAATCAAGAATAACTTTATAGAAATGTTTATTTGCTATTGTTACTGATATAGAAAAACAGTCTTTCTGTTTCAACTCTGATTCCTTGTTCAGTGCACTCAGGAATCGCTTGACTTCTTTTCGATGACTCATCCCACCACTCCGACCAAAATCCACAAGCCCATGCTCATCAACACACTTGTCATACAAGGATTCCTTCATTATTTCAACAACATCCTATGAAATATACAAATTTGACCCAAAAAGTTAACTTTATAAGTATGCATGTCATTAATTACTTGCTGCCATAATTTTTGGAATTACACAGATGAACTTACCATAGCATCTTCAACAGTTATTTCTTCTCTCAAATCCACCCTGGCACGAGCTTGTGCTAATCTTACTAGACTTTCTAATTGTCTTGCTGTTACTGGTGTGCCATCAGCAGACGTGCTACGGTCTCTCAGTTTTAGGTAGAACTCCTGTAGGATTTTAGCTGCTGCTATTGACATCCTAATATCAAAACGAGGTTAAAGTAAAATTGAAATGTTACTGTCATGTAAAAACAGTAGACGTGACATTTTCAACCCAATTAACATGAATTGATCGATTTGGGTTGTGTATTACTCAAACGGGTTGAAACTCACAAGAAGTCTATTATTAATGCATACAACTTCGTACATTGCTTTATTCAAAGATTTACAATATTATTATTCTAATTATATCGTATTTGTATCAAAATTAGCACATTCATTATTTATAACTTATTCAAATAATAAAAAATGTTACGGGGTCAACCCAACCCACATGACCGTACAGAAATAACCTGTCACCCATCCCAACCCGCCCATCATGAATGGTGCGCTAGTTTACCTTGGAAAGACATAAGTTCTTGCATATGCAATATATTTACGGAGAAGCGGGGCTGGCAATGGAACAAAACCACTGTCCTTTCTGGTATTAAGCATTAACCTCGAGACCAATGAACCACTTTTTACATTCAGATCTGTGCTGTTAACGCTTTGAGATGCTGTACCACTTGAACTAATCAGTTTTTACAGTTAAACAACCCACAGGGTAAAAACATTTACAGTAAAATAAACACCTGTAAGTTTCTTAACAGTTTGTGAACTACCCCCACTGCCAACATGCAGCTGCAAAAAAGAAATATGTTACACCTTGATTCTGTGAAAACACATGTAAATTTTATTGGTTTATGTTCAGTGTTGCATGAAAAGTCAAAACAGAGGTCCGAGTTGACTTACTGACATAATATGTTCAGAAACTCGTTTGTCATGTAGATCATCAGGCTTGTCAAGCAATATGAAAACCAAATCAAATCGTGACAACAAAGCAGCATTAATTTTCAAATTCTCATTCACAGTTTTTGCCCGGCTGTAAGTAATTAAGATAAAAATCCTTGATAAGCAAAATGACAAAAGGTTCAAGTGATAACTAAGAATTGAAATAGTAAAACTGGTGAGTACTTGTAATGGCCCCCAACAGGGTTCGCTGCTGCTAAAACAGTAGTTTGAGCTGATAAACTTGCTACTAGTCCTGCTTTGGCAACTGAGACACACTGTTGCTCCATAGCCTCCAGTAGAGACTGTGGTGGTTATAACATATAAAATCAGAAAACACTTTTACATTTTATAATTTTAAATTTAATCTTTTTTTGTCTATGTGAAGCCACCATTGGCAATAACTAAAAAAACTAACCTGGTGTTCTGCAGACATTTTATCAAACTCATCAATACAGCATAATCCCCTGTCTGCTAGTACCATAGCACCTGTTAAAAAACGTAAGACCTCAGATATGCAACCTTGCCTAGCTATGTAACAATGTTATGAGTCTAATATGTATCTTGGATTCATCATTTTGCTTTACATGTCCAGATTTGGAATGGTAGCGTGACAGAAAAACTTCAAGGTTTTGGTACTGCTTATCTTCTTAAATCTATACTAATAATCCTTTATATTTTTTGACACATGACATTCCCACAATCAATCTCCCATTTATTTTCCCGCCTAAACTATGTATTTTATTTTTTAAAAGTCAAATAACTAATTTCCAAATAATTCTCTTTCTCTCTCTCCATTATAAATTCAAGTCCTTAAATTAATAATTTTTAAAAGATTTTTTCGTTATATAAAAACTAAGTATTTTCATTAAAAAATATATTTTTTCAAATATAAAATTCTAAAACTATGATTTTCTAAAACAATGAAGCTTTTTTTAATTATGAAATATCTAAATCCAATTTTTTTATAAAATAAAAGTTTTATAAAAGAACATTTATTTAAAACAAACCCGGAGTTTTTAACCAACAAAATATTGATAAAATAATATAAAAATTTCAAAGCAATTTTTAAAACGAAAGTTTTAAAAATAGTAAAAAAATCAAAATACTTAACCATACGTAAATTTAATCATATGTTATATTAAAATAACGTTTTACTTCCTACTCATCATCAATAAATATTTAATATTTTTGTTATTCAACCCGTGTAGATATAACCTAGTATACAATAAAAAACATCAATCATGCAGATGCTTCCTTCAAGTGAAGATTGTGTTTAACAGCTACTATAACTCAGAAGCTAGAGCTGGCGAGATAGGTTGGACTCTGTGGGTCTTGTTACATGTTGAAATGGATTCAGGTTGAAACAGGTTGCTTTTAAGTACGGGTCAAAACAGGCCAGTTTGGGTTTATCTGCAAACACTTTAAGTTATTTTTTATATAATAATTAACAGGTTTGTTATGATTATAGAAACATAATTATTGCACTAAGAATCCAAATCTTTGAATCAAAACAAAGATTAAGGAGATCATGTGCATTAATTTTTCTTTGAAAGGAAAGCATGGTAATGGAATTGATCTAAAAACATGTGTAAGAAAAAATATGTACCTGCTTCAAAAGCATAGTCACCGGTCATTGAATCCTTGACCACAGCAACAGTGAGGCCAGCATTAGTTGTGGCGTTTCCACAAACGTAAATACCTCGTGGTGAAACTGAAGCTGCTGCGTGCAGTAGTTGACTTTTTCCTAGTCCAGGATCGCCTAACATGAAACAAATGGTATCCGCTGGGTTAATGTACCATAATAAATGGTAAAATTTTACACAAATCCAACACTATATACATGTAAAACTTTGATTAACAAACAGATGAAGAAAGAAACTAGAACGGTATGAGTCTGAAGTTATTTTCTTGAAAAAGCATTATCTGTGGAATTTCATGTGTTTGTTAAAAAAGAAAGACTAGAGAATATAGAACTTTTAAGTGAAGTAATTCAAAAGATCAACATCAAATTGCAGATTATACACAAAAACAACACTAAATGCCTGTAAAACTTTGATTAACAGACTCGTTAAAAGAAATAAGAAAACTTCATACCAACAATTATCACATGAATGTCTCCTCTAACAGGAACCTTATTCTGATCCATTGAATGCTTCCTTACACCTCCAAACAGTGCCAATGTGATTCCAGCTGTTCAACGTAAAGATATAGATTAATGTCACATGACCCCTCTATAACCTTACATAACATGATCATCAATGGTAACAAAGTGAGGTCAAAGTATTGAATACTGGAACATAAACTAATCAGCAATTAGATGTTAAGCTTTTACAAAAGTGTTGGATGAACAAACTTGTGTATGTTATCACATTACTCTTCCAAAAGGCTAACCCTTATTTAATAAAGTAAGATGAAGAACCATGATTTTAAGTACCTTTAACAAGTTCATGCCCATAGATGGATGGGCAAATGGATTGCAGTATTTGACGAAATACATCTGAACCATGATCTGACGTAAATTTACATATGAACTCTAGATCCCTTTGACTGAAAGAATATAAGTCCAGCAATTCTGTAGCTTTAGTCACATTTTCTGTGTCTTGTAAATTCTCAGGCTCAGAGTGTGATTTGGAGTTTTTAACTGAAATTCCTTCTAAATACAAGTAATATAATCCTTGATTCCTGCCCTTTGATTTTCCTGACTCATAACAGAGATTAATAAGGAAATTGAACTTGAAGTATCAAAATGAAAAGAAACAAAAAACTTAAGAAAACAATTAGTGAATAAGGAACAGGAAACAACCTCCTCCTATATCCATGTAATTGTTAATCACCCTTATTATACCAGTAACAGTCACAACATCTCCAGGGATGCAAAGGTCTACAAGATCTTCAATCAATTCACATTCCAAAGTTCTTGGTACTCGGCCTTCTTCATGATCAGATTTCAACAATTCTTGAATTCTAAACGAATAAATAGAAAGTTACAAATCATCTTGTGGGAACACACTAGAATAAAAACAATACATAGCTATCTCTTGAAATTCATACCTTATTTTCTGGAAATCTATCGGCCGTGCACTGGATCTAATAGGGTTAAAACTTCTGCTTTTGCATCCATGCATTACACAAACTGACGGAGGTGAAAACTTCCCATCAGGGAAGTCCCGTGCAATAGTAGTCCCACATTTGGTACATGCAAAACTCATTTGTACCACCAAAGGCTTGACAGTGCTAACTTTTACTACAGTGCCACGCACAGAAACGAGCCTTTCTGCAATATTATTAAGGTAAATTTTACTACAAAATAGTGAAATACATAACATAGATTCAATTCATAGTGGGATTAAACAAATGCACAACTAAAGATACCAATGTAAGCTGCCTTCAGGTTCTTCAAAGCAATCATTGATTCAGGGTGGTTGTGCAAGCGGATGTTCACCTTTGCCTCGTCATTCCATTCTTCATCATTTGATTTGGATTGAAGGATATCAACTAGAAGCTGATAATCAAGTTTAAAAATGCATTAAATGACATAGAAATCCAATAAACAAACTGCTATTTTACCTTGTGTACTGCAGCACTCATACAAAATAGAGCTTCTTTTGCATTGCTCTCTAAAGCATCGTAAAATTCTTCTATCACGCATACTTTCCGAAAATGTTGGAAATCAAGTGGCAAAATGAACAAGATGTCTTCTCTCTTTACCTATTTGTAACACATTAAAAACAATATTACAATAAAATGCTATATTTAGGAAGAAATTAAGCCCATTTGACAATAAATTCACTTAGAAAACCTACGCAATTTCAACTCATTGTGTGAGTTTCCAGATCGTTTGCCTAATAGCAATAACTTCCGCACATGATTTACTTGAAATAATAAACTAAGATTCTGATTTTATATCAAAGGTTTAGCTAGACACACAAGTCGAATTTCAAGTAAAACCTACAGAGTACTCTTTACATACAACCTTGAACTCTATCAAACCCTAGTATTTGCCATATGAATTCCTTTTATATTCGCTACACAACTGACTTTGTAACAAAATTAAACATCGATGACAATATTATGTTTAATCTCCACAAATTCACAACCACGCATCAAATTTAGTTCAAACAATCACTCCTCTCGATACCCAAAATCAATGGAACAACTTCCCTGAGTCCGGTAGCGTATTTTTTATAAATAGATTAACGAATGTTCGATTTTCAGATACTTCCATTATAGAAGATGTAATTGTCTACATAAGCAATGAAAACAGATACCTGTGAGATGAAGTCTGATCCAATAGGAGTAGAGAAAAATTGTTCATAGAGTTTCGAAGTGAGTTTCAGCTTCTTCTTCGAATCACCATGGGAATAGTCGATTTGAGGGAAGTATTTAGCTAAGATCTGTGTGATTTCGGTGGTCGACTTTCGCTTCGGGGCACTCATCATCATCGTCATCCTCATCGTCTCGAGGGTTTTCTATCGCAGTTTCTTAAGAACTTTTTCGTTTGATTTTGGCGGGAATATAACTCACACTATCGAGAGGAATATATCATTTTGCCATGTGATAATTTTCGGTTTAGAATCTTTAACTAATGCTAGAATTTAATTCAGTTACGTTTTCTTACAATTGTGGGTTTTTTTCCTAGTATTTTCTGGTGAGACAGACTTACAACGTTAAAAGGAATATGAACAGTTGATATCATGTCTCAAAGATACTTACTCGGGTATTGATGGTAGTTTCAATCGGTGTTCAAAAAAAGATACGGAAAACCAAAAAATCGTAATTTGAACGGCGCCCGAAGCTAGAAAAAAGCCGATCAAGCTTTTATTTGGATATTAGGATTTGCCCAACGCAATGAAAAGTCAAGCCTTATTTCTTTTTTCGTAGTTAATGTTTATGAATACAAAATATTAAGTTTATTCAAATGTCTATTCTATCAAAATACCTTAACTATGGGCTTTTTAAATAATGTGTAGTGTGTATCTATTTTTAACCGGCCCAAAATTAGCATTTGAAACTACCGAACTCAAATGCTCAATTATGCTGTGAATAGATAACTAAAAGTCTAAAATCATCTATTAACATACATACTGAATGAAAAAACACTATTATATGCATGTGTTATCGAATTATAGATTTTTGTTATTTTATTAAATTTAAAACATTGGGGATCATTTCATTTTGGCCACTAAATCCACCAATGATTATGTTATCAACGGTTAACGCACATGCACTCAATAGTCTTGAAAAATAAGCCAAAGGTATTGGTATTTTTCATTTTTAACACAAAGAGTTAGTGTTCAAACATACAATTGATAGTGTAGTTTCTTTTCAATATACAGTTAATAATTTGCAACATGTGGGATCACTTGTTAGTGTTTTGTAAATAATTGAATTGATCATGTTATCTTTATGCATATTGACATGGAGCGTGGTGGTGTGTTCGTTGAAACACAAAGCGTTATTGTTTTAACTGGTTTTATTTAGTTTATGTTGTTTATTTCAGAATTTTTTATGTATGTGGATTCTATCCAAATTGTATTTTCAATTTGAAAAAATTCGGATCTGATAAGAATACACATAATTTATATCGGATCGGAATTCGAGTAGGGTCATGAAACTTTGAAATCTTAAAATTCTAATTCAAAACAAATTGTTATTTGATCCAATCAAAATTAAAAATAAAGGGTCGACTGTACTCATACCATTCACAGAATAATCTTACACCACTTGTAAACAACATTTATGAAAACACACAAAATGTCGTTTGCAAACTAAATACTCGTTTGAGCATATGGAGGAAACATTCATTTGCAGTATATATCAAATCATAGCCCCCTGGATTTGGACCGTTGTTTGAATTTTTCATTGAACAACTCTTATAATTTTCTTGTTGAACTGTCGTTTGAGTTTAAGGTGACGCATTTAAGCTTGGAGTTGTGTAGTTAGAGTAGAATAATTTACAATATCATACACATCTACTTTCATTAAAAACAATTTAAACCTTTAAAGCATATTTATCTTTTTTTATCTTCTAACATATGATCATCAAACCAAACAGTTGATGTGAGGTACCCTAAGACTTCATTAAATCAAGGTCCACCCGAGAAAAAAAAAAGAGGTTCAAGTTTGGGTTGGAGGGTTTTTATCACCTAAGGTGAGTTTTCTACTGATGGTGACCTAAGTTCTGTATTCTAATAATTGAGATGATCGGGTCCGCTAGTGGCATGTCGATGATAATTTATCTGTTAAAAGAAAAGAGTTATTATATTTAATCATAAACAATATTTTTCTTAAAATGTTACTTTATTCGTTTCATTTGACTAAAATGTTTTTTAACCTTCCCACTTTCTTTTATAGCCAGTGATATCTGTGTTTCGTAACAAATCAAAATGTAGATAACTTAAGCAAGATGTAACGGCTAGAAGCGTTACAGCTCACCGCTCCAGAGATATACCGGAGTCAATGCAGCTCATTAACCGACTTGTAGTAGTCCCGTCCTATAAATAATTTGAAGCATTGCCCAATTAAACAAATAAGTGTTTTCAAATAGTTTATAAGAGTCATTACAGCTCACCAGTTTACCTAGGACAAAAAGTAATATCTCTATTACGTGAGGCTTGAATTAATATAATAATATCTCTATTACAAGATCATGTTATGAACAAACCATGACCTGTACTCCTATCTAGGGCAAGGAGTAAACCTGAGTTTATTTAGAAAATTAAACTTGAGTTTTTTTTAAAGAATTTTATATCTTACCTGAAATTTATTTTTATTTTTGTCACATAAGAAACCTGAACTCAAAACTTACATCCGTTCTTACAAGATCTTAGAACATCTAAGGATTATTGCCTTATTGGTAATGGTTTTGACTAGTTAAACACCAGTTCAAACTTAGCAATATAGCGTTATTTACGTCTTCCGAAGTGACCCGTTGACCCCGTAACCACCAAAGAAACAAGCCACCGTCTCCGTAGCTGATCGAAGGCTATCGATTTCACATCAGGTACCTCTAATCGCCATTTTTATCTGCTCCTCAAACACACTTCTTGAATAGCTTACTTGTATGATCCACAAGGTTTTGAATTTATACTTTATGGTGTAACTAGTAGATTGTCTATCAATGTCTACGAACGTCGGTGCTATTGAATCGAGCTCAGATGCTGTTGTTTCATCAGAACCACCGAGTAACAGTGATATTGCTGTAAGTAGTGGTCCTATGGCTGTGGTAGGGGCTGAGTCGTTAGATTTGAAAACGGAAAACCTAGCGACGGAACCGTCTACTGGTGGTGTTACTGTTGAGGATTTAGTTGATAATGCTAGGGTTTCTGGAGATGAAACAGGGATTGTAACGGATAAAGATGAGAAACTTTTGGATGTATCGAGCTCAGATGCTGTAGTCTCGTCTGTAGTTCCTGAGATTAGGGCTGACTTGTTAGAATCAAAGACTGGAACCCTAATAATGGAAACTTGTGATCATGGTGAAGGGGGTGATGTTGCTCATGATTCAGTAGATGGCGCGGGGGTTTCTAGAGATGGAACAGGGATTGTAATCGAGAACAACGAGCTAGTTTTGGATAAATCGATCTCAAATGCTGTAGTTTCACCTTTACCACTGAATAATAGAGACATTGATGCAGCCAGCGGGAATAAGATTGGGGCTGACACAGTAGGTTCAGAAACTGAAACCCTATCTATGAAGCCATCTGAAGATCAGAACGGAGGTGATGATATTGCTGTTCAGGGTTCAATTGATGATTCTAGGGTGTCTGGGGATGAAAAAGGGATTGTAGCAGAGAACATTGAGAAAGCTTCTGATGAAAATGAGGTTAATAACGAGGAAAAAGAAGGTGAATATAGGGTTACAGATATAGTTTGGGCGAAGGTAAAGAACTATCCATGGTGGCCTGGCCAGATATTTGATCCATCTTCTTCAACTGATAAAGCTAAGAAATACTCCAACAAGAAAGGATATTTTATTGGTTATTTTGGGGATCAAACTTTTGCATGGAATAAAGCATCCAACATCAAGCCATTTAGGAAGAATTTCTGTAAATTGGAGAAACAAAGTAATTCCAAAGCGTTTTTGCATGCTGTGGATTGTGCTTTGGATGAAGTTTCAAGGCGTGTTGACTTTGGATTGGTGTGTTCTTGCATATCCAAAGAGGTACGTGATAAAGTTAAATCCCAAGTTTTTGTTAATTCTGGAATAAGGGAAGAAGCTAGCAAAATAGATGGTGGTGATAGATTTTCGACTGTTTCTACTTTTAAACCTTTGAAAGCTGTTCAATCTCTGCAAGAACTAGCTAGAGATCATTTTGATGGATTTAGTAGATTGGAGATTTTGTCTGTGAGAACTCAGTTGTTGGCATTCTTTCGTTGGAAAGGCTATTATCAATTTCAAACACATAATATTGTGGATGCATTAGATAATAAGTTAGAGGATGAATCTGAGCTTCCATTAACGGAGGAAAATACGGTTGTTGAAGATGAAAAACCAGCTTCTGTAGGTAAAAAAGTTTACTCTAAAAAAAGGAAGGCCGATATATGTGACAGTGATGATTCGTTCCCACACAAGAAAGAAAGGAGTTTGACGAGCGTGACCTCAAAGAGTAACTCAGCTGTGAAAAGTAGCAAAAAAACTACGAGCAAAAAAGCAACTCCTGATGATAATGTCTGTAAGGAGGAAAATGGGAATGGAAAACCAGCTTCTGCAGGTAAAAAAGTTTCATCTAAAACAAGGAAGCCGGATGTTTGTGACAGTGATGATTTGGTACCACGCAAGATAGAAAAAAGTTTGATGAACATGATCCAAAAGGGTAACTCAAATGTAAAAAGTAGTAAAAATAATATTAGCAAAAAAGCAACACCTGATGATAACGTCTCTAAGGAGGAAACTGGGAGTGGAAAACCAGCTTCTGTAGGTAAAAAAGTTTCATCTAAAAAGAGGAAGCCGGATGCTTGTGACAGTGATGATTTGGTACCACGCAAGAAAGAAAAAAGTTTGATGAACATGATCCAAAAGGGTAACTCAAATGTAAAAAGTAGTAAAAATAATATTAGCAAAAAAGCAACACCTGATGATAACGTCTCTAAGGAGGAAACTGGGAGTGGAAAACCAGCTTCTGTAGGTAAAAAAGTTTCATCTAAAAAGAGGAAGCCGGATGCTTGTGACAGTGATGATTCGATCCCACGCAAGAAAGAAAAAAGTTTGACGAACATGATCCCAAAGGGTAACTTGAGCGTAAAAAGAAGTAAAAAAAGTATTAACAAAAAAGCAACCGCTGAGGATAATGTCTTGAAGGGGGAAAATGGGAATGGAACTGACGATAAAAAGTCACCAATTGCATCTCCAAAAAAGCTGTTTAGAGTTGGTGACAGTATATGCAGAATTGCTAAACAAATATCCGAGTCACCATCGATTCTTAAGAAGGAATCCCAGAAATCAAAGAATGATAAGTCTCCTAATTTAGGTATGAATTCTTTTCATTCTTCCTTGTGGTAAATATTTATTTGTGAGTTTGCAAGAGTTGACAACTGAGTCAGACGGGCAGTGTGAGAAGGGTCAAATTTCGAGCATTAAACGGGTTACCTTTTGATTTCCAATATAAACACACAAACATACCTAGTAAAATCTTACTTAAACATCAGGTCTAGACTCTAGGGGGTGAGAAGAGAGTAAACCTTACATAAATCCCATAGGTTAAAGAGGCTACACCTAGAGAGACCATTGGCTAAGAAAAACCTTACCTTTATATTTTGATTTCAAATAAAATCACTATTATTTTAGCTGTAGATAGATGAAAGGGTCAAATTTCAAGTATTAAACGCGTAACCTTTTGATTTCAAATATAATGACCAATATTTTAATTGTAGATGGATGAAAGGCAGTTACAAGAATTTACAAAGGGATAGTAAAGATTTTGCAAATGCTGTTGATCTGGAGGTTAATCTGTCGTCAGAAGTGACTGAGTGACATTAGAAGACTTGACGAAATCACGGGTCATTGCATACATACATAATTTGCCTATTTTACCCGAGTTAAATGCGGATGTTGGTGTGTGCCACTAATTTCTATGTTTTCTTATAGAACTTTTGTCATCTTTATTAAGCTTCAAATAGGCTTACTGTATTTCATGTATTATTATTCAGATGCTTTAATATTACAGGAAGGTTTGATCTGCCAAATTGATGAATGAAAATTTACATAAGACTTGTAACCGGTGATTATATACATTAAAACGAGGCTTATTACAAAATGTCTATTGGCTTGAGCGTGTAGCAGGTAACTTAATTTAGTTATCTTGGTAATGGCGTTGGCTATGGGTTCTAGTCTTGTGATGAACAATGGTGTAAATTTAGGACTTGGTTAAAAAGATTTGTGAGTTGGTCGTTCTCTACTTGAAGTCTAATTTTTATTTTTATTATCTGAACACGTACTTTCTTATCTATATCTACTTTACTTTTATAATTTTTGGATCTATACTCCGCAACAAATGAACCCGGAACCTTTGGTTAACCAAACAAAACTTTTAAAATAAAACGAGCATATAAATTCCTTTAAATATGCTCTAAGTGTGGGTTTAGACGTGTCTACCTAATAATGAATAGAACATGTTAGAGAATTATGCACACAAACGTTGAAAATCTACAAAATCTACTTAGCTACACACATGTATGAGCATACTGACCATTTTGGCATTGTGTGGATCTCATTTCTAAGCCTACGATTAGACTCTGTGTAATGGTAATTTAGTTAAAATGTCATTTATATGTCACCTAAATAAAAACAATTTTACTAAAAACCCTTTTTAAAAAAACTTTAATAGTTAACTAGTGTCTAGAACCTCTGGTAATGTAATAATACAGAAAAAATTGTATTTAACATCCTTTAATGGCTTGAAGCCTGATGAGTTTGAAGTCTTTTTTAACTATTACAATGTTTGTAGTCTTATTTATGTTTATATCATGTTTAGAGCCCTCAAAACATCCACACTACATACAGTCTTAATGTTTTGAGTTACTGTCATATAAAAAAATAAACTCAAAACTCTTCTCTGAGATCCTTTCCTCACTGATTGTATACAAGTATTACAATCACAACAGAATAAACAAAAAAGAACATACTAATATACTGACTAAAAATCGATCAATAACGCCTTCCATCCTGATCTACAACACGTACTTTAATATTAGCTTCCATCATCACAAGAGTTACTGATGATCTACCTTATCACTGCTAGAACGTTACAACTGATAACACCTCCACCGATAGAACATTACAACCAATAGTACAGTTGAACTCTAAATGTTTAATGTGTTACCTTTATGTTTAACTCTAGCACTTCACTAGTTCACTCCAACAATAAAAACCCAAAAGACATGATACATCTGTCTATATGGCTATCAACATTTTAGAGTGCATGCATGAAAGTAACATAAATGATATACCACACATTAACATAAAGAATGCAATAAGAAATAAGCGGAAGCAGTTATCTAAATAAAATGTGTTTACCAAAATCACAGTACAAACTGAGAACAACCAATTGTCTGCCCTCTGCAAACACAAAGCTAAAACAAAACCAACATTTGAACTCTTCCACAAACGGACCGTAATCAAGATCACCTGATACAAAACCTCCGGATCATTAAGATCTTGGCTTCTCCTTCTTCTCTTTGAAGAGAGCCAAAAGAGAAACACCAGAAACCTTCACAACCTTGAATCTAACTCCAGGAATATCTCCCACGGCATGACCCTTACGACCAAATCCAGCAATCAAAACTTCATCCTGTCAAAGTTAAAATTTTGTAATTAGAAATCTTAAACTAATAAGCACCTGATAAATAATAACAGTTTAAACTTTAATAATCTAAATAATGACCCACTAGCCAATAATAATCCCATCAATTTCACCATGGCACTCTTTAAGTTTCACATTTTTTGCCAAAAGAATCCCACTTGCATAATCTTTATAGATTTACACATTTCCACCCTATTTCACTCACAGCGACTATAACAAAATAAAATACGTGTTGCCCTTGCAAGCAGAATCAAATGAGAGTCAAGTCTAAATGGAGTGTGTATGATGACTATGCAAGTGGCACTGGGTCTAACTTGACAATATGAAATACCACAAGCCAACGAGACATGATTCAAATTATTAAAATCCACTCTGCCACAAAACAAAAAAAAAAAACATTTTTTAAAATAATGAGATATAGAACTAACATTTTCTTCAATGTAGTTCAAGCAACCATCATTGGGAACAAAAGCAGCAATCTTCTTTCCATTCTTAATGAGTTGAACTCTTGCGCACTTTCTAATGGCAGAGTTAGGCTGCTTAGCTTCAATACCACTGAAAATATACAACCACCAATTTGTCAAAATCAAAATAACAAAAAATGAAATAAAAAACATGAAATTAATAAAAAAGAAAATAATTTACATCTTCTCAAGGACAATCCCCTTAGCATGAGAAGAACCAGCAAAGGGTTTCTTCCACTCATTACCAAGATGAGACTTCTTGTATGATTTATCAGCCCATCTTTGTCTTCTCCGATGAGACTTCAGCTTGCGACCAGCTCCCATTCCATGTGTCTTCCTAAGATTCAATCATCAACCCTCACATTAATCAACATTATCTTCAATCAAACGATTTAATGTCAATATAATATTCATTTTTTCGTTTAAATTCTACAAAACCTAAACAATTGAAACCTAATTTTCCACTCATAACAGCAATCTAACAAGCATCTTCAATCACAAATAAACCAACCCTAAACACAAGTGAAGTCGAAATCTGCAAATAGACACAATAATCAGATATCTGAATTCCATTTTAATTAGTATGTTACGTCCAGTAATCATCAAACCTTACATCAATCAACATTATGTTCAATCAAACCATCTAACGTCCATTACTCTGCTATAATCTTCCGTTTCTCGTTTCTAATTTTTACAAACCCTAAGCGATTGAAACCTAATGTTCGTAACTCGTAACAACAATTAGCAAGCATCTTCATTCACACAACACATAAACCAATAGTAAAAACATAGGAATCCGCTAACGAACACAGTAATCAGAGATCTGAACTCCGTTTCAAACAACAATCGGCGGAAGTTAGTGAATCATGGTTGAAAACTATTTCGATTATCAACCAAAACAAGTTGAATGATTTCAGGTAAAGAAGAAGAAGAATTGGATCGATGTATGTGATACATACCCCATGTTTGCGAGATTGAGTGACCGGCTGGCGGCGGTTAGGGTTCCGGCGAGAAGTTGCAGAAGAAGATGAAGCGGCTGATAGCAAAACCCTAGGCTTGAGTGATGGTGCTGCGATTATTGTTTTATATCATGTGTGAATGTTGCTAAATGGGCCATGTATTTTTATGGTTTGGGCCTTCGTTATCGCAATTAGTTTTTTGAGAAAATTGAATAAATAATCTTGTGATTTGATCCATTCATTTTTGATATTTAAATTTTAAAAATTACAAAGTTATAAAAAATAAGTTTATAAAAACGGGAATAAAACACACCCCAACAGGATTGAATTTTAGTTGATGGGCAAAGACAGTGGGGCTCTTATCACTAGATTACAACTTTTTTATTTATTTATACTTTTGAAATGTGCTTGTATTTTTTAAAGCATAAAAAAATAAAAATAGAAAAAAAAAAAAACTCATGGTCCAATAATGAGTGACATATGACGAAACGGACCGGTAAAAAGAATTACATCTCTTCCCGAAAAGTTGAAATATAATAGTATTAGAAAAAAAACTTCTTTTGAAATTCAAGTCCCAGATCAATAATATAAAAACATGTTATTTGGATAAATTTCAAACACTTTATTATAACCAAGAAAAATTACTCAAAAACTTGATTACATTATATACATAACCTACGACTCGGGCTATGTTTATATAAGATAGCAAAACTTATCTAAAAGGATCTTTAATATAGTTTAAACTCTATCTGAAGAAATAGAATCATTATCTTCTCCTGGATAAATCAAAGTTAGTTATTCTAGATTTATATCAACTTGACGCACTTGTCAATATTGGTCCTATAACTTTCTTGAATTGCCGATTTGCCCTTGAAGACTCGAGAATTATATCAATCCAACAGAAATAAACTTAATTAATACAAATTTTAATGTTAGAATGCTAATTTTATCATATTTTTAACTTGAAAAATTGTATCACGTCAGAGGTAAGGATAATTAGGGAAATGATAAATTTCAAACTCTAAATTAAAACTAAGAACATGTTAAGAAAAGCAAAAATAGTAAGATAGAAAAAAAGAAGTTTACAACAGAAGTTGTAGGCATCTCCTTATGTTTATATCGATACAGGTATCAATATTAAAGGAAAAAAAGGGTATAATATCTACTTTTTTTCTATATCGCTTAATTGCTATTCGACAATGAAGAATTGAGAAGTGAAACGACTTTATGTCTTAATCACTTAATTGCTTCAT
The DNA here is from genome assembly GCA_025506415.1 of Flaveria robusta. NCBI lineage: Eukaryota > Viridiplantae > Streptophyta > Magnoliopsida > Asterales > Asteraceae > Flaveria > Flaveria robusta. Next base: position 33,951,211 of record CM046474.1, on the reverse strand, counting down.
CAATGATCACTCGATAACGATAAAGATTATTAAGCCAAAATAGATAAAGAGAAAGAAATCAATGTCCGATCACCAGTGAGGATCTATGGCTCTATGCGTATAGATTTAGCAACTGGTTATACTTTTTAAGTGGTAACTAAAGACGAAATAATCTCTTTATAATGGAGTGCCAAATAAATTATTGTTCTATCAGTTAAAAGATATCTTTAAAAAAATCTATCTTATTATATGAAAACGACTATGGAATTTTGGATTCTTAGAAGGGGTTTGGTATGCAGGAATTTGATAGAATTTAATGGAATTGGAATCTGAATTCCATTGGTCTTTGTGTTTGGTTGGTAGAAATTTGTTGGAATTGGAATTCGAATTTCACTATTAATGTGTTTGGTTACAAAAGGAATTGGAATTGATTCCCTCAAATTCCTTCAAATGAAGAATTTCAAAATCCTTTCAAATTTTGAAAGATTTCAAATTCCACCGACCCTCGCCTCCGCCACCGACTGCCACCACCCACCACCCCCAACCAATGCTACCAACAACCGCCGCCGCCGCCCCCCGCAGACCCCGACCACTGCCGCCCCCAACTACCGCTACCTGGCCACCGACCGCCGCCGCTCTAACTACTGTCGCCCGACTGCCGCTATCTGACCACCAACAGTCGTCGATAACCCAAACCCGCCAATAACCGATCGTGCTATCATCGTTGTCAACAATCGACGGTCACTGTTAACCGTATCTGCGCCTATAAACGGTCGTCTCCACTGACCGCGCCCGCAGTTGTCCACCGACTATTATCGCCGAACTACGTCGGTTTTAGACGCGCTCGATAGTGACCGTCGGTTTTCGACAGCGTGCTTGACCGGTTGGCGGCGAAGGTTGGGTGTGATCGATTTCTAGCAACGAGCGTGGTCGTTGGGCACGGTTGGTAGTTATAACATCCCAAACTTTCGGGTCAAATTTAATAGTTAAAACACAATAAATATGAACTTCACATTTCATATATTGTCATACGAGTAAGTAACGAGTAGAATGAATAATTAAATTTTGAAGTTTATATATGAAATTTTTAGTGTTATAAGAGACCGTTTAAAAATAATAATAATATATTATATTTATACGTGCTCCGTTTCTAACAAAACTTAGGTCGACTTGTAGAGAAAAATAAGCTTATCTCAACGGCATATATGAAATTTCATAAGACGACATATTTTAGAAGTTATAAGAGGAAAACGAAGTAAGCTGCTTAATTAATTATACTAATATATTATTAATAAAATTTAAGAATTCATAAAAGAAGATAAGAGGACGTGGTGGTCTGGCTGCATATGTAAGATACGTGGTCTTTTTAAAATGAAAGTAATCCAATCTCACATCAATGCATATACAGGAAGGTAACATTCAAAGCCTTTATAAATAGGACCTTTAACGTTTTTTTATAGAATGTAACTAATTTTAAGAATATAAACAGAACTCTAGTACTTCATATCCCGTTGAGTATTATTATTAGTAATTTTATTTTAGCCCGAGTAGGATCACAAGTAAGAAGACTGTACATTAGCATGTCGTAGATAGTTTTAAGGTATGTTATCATTTAAGTTTGCGTTAAAGTAATTAGTATTTATTATTAAGATTAGTACTAGTATTACTAGTGTTATCTTTAGACATTAGGGTTATTGTTAAGGGTGATTATTGGATAGCCTAGCCTTAGTTAGGCATGAACTGATCACCCATGCTTAAACAAGGTAACCTAGCTAATATCCAACCAAGACAATGACTAGTTAGTTGTATCATCGCCTAACATAGGATTACTTAAACTGTATCAGGACTTTGAGATATCACCAGATCTTACTAGTAAATGATTATCAACTGTTGAGCAACTGTTAAACAGGTGAGTTATCATGACTGTTTTTAAAACTGTGATAATATACTCGTTCTGTCTGTACTGGTAATAAATATAATGCTTACATGTATGCACGGGTCGGTAGGGGTATACAGGATCCTGATATATTTAATGGGGTGTGTCAAACTGGCTGAAAAAAGGATAGGGTTCCTCGTATGCATCAGGCACACGCTCATACCTATTTGACGGCCGGGAGGGTCTAACAAGCCCGCTGCCGGTGGTTGTGGTAAAACCAGGGAAGGCACTGTGCCTATGGACCCAAATATCACAACCCATATTATATGATGTCAAAGTTGTTAATTTTGTAAACTGTATGGCATGAGCTCACAAGTATTAGTTGACCTATTTTTGAGTATATGTATCATAGGTAATCAGTGAGACTAGTCTAGAAACAATAAGAAGACAGTGGAACCTGAAGCTATAGAAGTTTCTAGTTGTTTGATATCGCAATTAAATAATGTATTGTACTCGAAATATTGTAAGTTTTGAATGTAAACTCATTTTGCTTCCGCTATAAGCTGTACCGATTGTGGACGCCCGACCGGATAACGGGTGGGGTGTCACAGTAGTCGCGGTCAATTGTTGGTGGTGACGGCGGTGGTGGCCGATGGTATGTAGCGGCGGAGATCAGTAATCATGGAGGTGGTGGTGGTTTGCAATAAGTGATAAATTCCAATTCCTTTATAAGTGTTTTGTCACTAATAATGCATTTGGAATTTGAATTCCATTTATAAATTCCAATTCGCTTGAATTCCAATTCCGTTGGAAAATATTGAATTCCAATTGCAATTCCTTCTAATTTCAATTCAAATTCAAATTCCAATTCCAATTCCAACTCTAACAAATTCCACGAACCAAACGCACCTTAATCTTTATAACTCTCACCCTCCCGAATTGTACTTTTATGAACAAAAAATTAAGTAATGATCACATAGGCATATAAAATTATTAAATAGTAATACCAGGGCAACGTTTAGTTCATAAAATTCTCAAGAATTGGAATTGTAATTGAAAAATTTTAAATCCAAAATCATGTTTGGTTGGTAAACGTATGGAATTGGAATTGAAAAATTTTTCCTCATCATTGGAATTCACATTCCTTCCACTTACCTACGGAATGTTTAATAATCCAATGGAATGTTCAAAATTAAAATTTCAATTTCACTCAAAATTGACCAACCAAATACGTTGTCAACTTCAACAACATTCCAATTGCAATTCCAATTCCATTTCCAATTCCAATTTCTTTGCAAAACATTCTGCGAACCAAACGACCCCTAGGTTTTTCTCATGCTCATTGCGCCGAGTATTTCGTTACAATCCCAAGTATCGAAACGTGCATACAAAAATACGTTGCAACGACGGTGATTCTGTCGTAAACCTTAAGACATCAAGAATTCTCACTTCAAAACTCAGTTCACAATAATGCTTGCACACTCGAGCAAGCCCAAAACAAAGGGAAAATAAAAACGCAAAATTCTATGTTGGGCACAACCTCAAACAGGGCTGTTGACGATGACATAATCTAGACTATAAAAAAAACAAATAAAAAACACTTTTGTAAAGTCGTCATTACGTCATAAAACCCTAAAGCGTACTCAGTGATGAAATTTACTGTCACTCCGTTGCAAAATAAAACATGAATATAAAACTAACATGCAAATTAAGAAGATGGTATGCTTATTAAACAAAAACATATGTAAAACAAATTTATGCATATGTACAACACCTTTATGCATTAAAGGTTTGATAATTAGTAACATACTAATATTAAGCCCTTTGCGTTGCAATGGTGAACGTAAAATAGTGCCATGTAGCACCTTGCACACCACACTAGTGACCACCAACATATAAAAAGCTCATATTAAAAAAAAACAAAAAACAAAAAAAATGAACGAAAACAAAACGAAAAAACGTTGAACCACGCATGCGACGAAACATTAAACATATAAAAAAATAAGTAAATAGATCTAGAACCAGTGCGTGTGATAGGGCTGTTAAAAAAGGGAAAATATTCGTAAAAATGTTGAATCACATATGCACACTACAACTTGCTAACTCGTAAAATTTAAACCGAAGCGTAAACCAGAAAATTTATAAAATATAAAATAGAGTTAAGTTCATTTTTGCTCTCTAAGGTTTGATAAAAATAACCATTTTGCTCCAAAAGATTGAAAACATCAATTTACCTTCAAATGTTTCATAATTTGTTTTAATTTTAGTCCAAAAGTTTCATCATTGTTTCAACTTGAATCCAAAATAATAAAACTTTTGGATTAAAACTGAAACAACTTATGAAACTTTTGGAGGTAAATTGATGTTTTTAATCTTTTGGATAAAAATGGTTATTTTTGTCAAAACTTAGGGAGTAGAATTGAAATTCACTCTATAAAATATATAGGGAGCAAATTTGAAAGTAATAAAATATTGGTCCTAAAGTGTAAAAAACATAAAAGTATTAGGTTAAAATTAAAAAAAGATTAAAATTAAAACAAATAAAAAAAATAACTACAATCAATAAAATATATGATACAACTCTTAATGCATATAGTGGTTGAAAATTAATATATAACTAGCGTTAAAAACCCGCGTTGCGGCGTTGTCACAAAACCATAAAAAAAAATTTCGTCAAAACATCTTTTGCAAACTCTCGCATTGTATCTAAGAAAACAATACCCGAACATCGTCGATGATTTTCGAAACTTCACATAAAAGACAACTATAAAAAACTTATGCAGTGAGACTGTTGATAATATTTGGAATATCTATAAAAAAGAAAACGTTAAAAAATTCAAGTCGAAACGTTGATAAAAACATGCACGTCACAATAGTAAAAGGCCAGACAATTATGAATATTAACGTTTATAAAAATTAGCACACACAAATTTGGATTTTACAAAAATCATATTGTAAAAGTTGAAGGATATAGGAGAAAATAAAAATACTGTAAAAAATAAAAATATTAAATCATCTTTGATGGCATTTATGTTTATACATCAATGACTTTACATTATGACGTAAAATTTCCTTTCGAATGAAATGTAGATAGAAATAAGCATTTCACAATGATATATATTCGAAATTATAAAGCATTAGTTTTAAAATTAATCAAAAAATAAACAAAAAATTGTGAAAAGCAAAACAATAGATCAGTATAAAAAATTATAGATGTAATTAAATGTTAGGGGGTAAAATGTAACTTTTCAGGGATGAAAATATAAATTAATAAAATATTATTTGCAAGACACATACGCAGAGTATCTATATGAATAAAGAAATAAAAAAGTTATGCATTAAAAGGTTGTACAACATGCATTAGTGATGTGCTATATGACTTTTAAAGTATTAGTAATAAATTGATTAGATATGTAGAACATCTTATTGCGTACTCCTCATAATGGAAACGATCAAATGAGTGAGGTAAACACTAAGACAAGTGCATGTCATATTCACACCGTTGTTGCTTTTTATCACTTAAAATATGAACAAACGACTTTATCTAGCATTTTAAAATTTTTATAAATAAAAAATTATTTTCAAGCTCGGGCTGAAATTACGAATGTAACGCCATCATCACTTTTAATTTATTCGCTTTAGAACTTCGCATTTTAAGTTACAAAATTTTTTTTATAAAACAACAAAACATCACATGTAACATACAACTGATCTGCATTATTATTAATCATAAAAATTGTACCTTCAAACTTATAAGAAAGAACCATCCCACTGTATACGCACAATATATAATATTTTGCTATCTAAAAACAATATTTATAAACATAACGTTGGGAAATTTAAAATATAAAAAAATGAATCTAACAAAAGATTAAATAAGTCTACTATCAAATTTGAAGACAATTAATTATCAAACTTTATAAACTTCATACTACTACTTTTGGGCTTTTTTGAGTAACACCCCGAATTTCCTCAACATGTTACTTGTTTTCTTCACTGATGTTTCATCTTCAATATCTTCATAATTCGACTTTTCACCAACAACATTAAATTCAAACGAATCTACTAACTTCCCATCACCACCACCACCATCACCGTCACCGCCGCCCAATACCATGGCGGCAGCCACCTCCGCCGCCTTCCTCCACTGCTCCGTTTGCACCTTCAGCCTCCTTAACTCATTCTCCATCTCTACATTCGCCGCTAGAGCCGACGCGAGCTCCACAGCTCGCGTCGCTGCATCACTTTTGTCTTTTTCTATTCTTTGTTTCAACATTTCCAGTTGCTTTAAAGCCCGTAACTCTGAATCTTTTGATTCATTCAGTTGAATTTTCAGTTCTTCAATTACGTCAACAGTTTCTGAAAGTTCTAACTTTAGTGTCATCACTTCATTATGAGCCGATTCGGCTTGTTTTGCGTAAGCTGCTTCAGATTCGGCTATTTTTTGTAGCCGAATGTTGAGTTTCTGGTTTTCGGTTATGGCTGTGGTTAAGTGTTTCTGGATGGCTTTGAGCTCCGACTCCCAGGCCTGGTCGCGGTCCTGGGAGATTTTTCGGAGCTCCTGGATTCGGGCTTCTTCAGAAGCCCAAAGCTCATCAAGCTGTTTTTGGGACTCATTAAGCTTGGCTGACATAGCTGCGAGTAGCTTTTTGGCCTCTTCGGCTTCATGGTTAGCCCGTTTTGTACGTGACTCGGATTCGTACAAATGTTCCTTTGTCTTCTTGAGTTCTTCTTGAAGTTGAGCTAGTTGGAATTCCAATTCAGGTATTTTGCCAACTTGCTTTTTCTGTCATATTTAAATTACACATATCAAACATAAATTAAAACTTTCGTATAGATAACATAAGTGAATCGATGAATCATGTATCATACCTCGGATGTGGGAGACCGTTGCCATCGATGGTCAACGGCTTTTGGCCCCGAGGTTCTTGGCTTTGTGTTCGATCCCGTCGTCCCACCTCTGTTTTCCAAGTATAAATCATTTACCTTGTGTTCTTATGGTAAAATGTAATATTTTTGTAAACGAACGGAATGTCTTGCTGGTCCGCTGGTCGGATGATTGTCATACGTATTATATATAACTAATCTAAATAACTTTATCTTGTGGTGGTTTGTTATTTTCAATGTTACGAAGATATATAGACCGGAATGAATAAAATTATAAAAAACGTAGTAGCAAACAAATTGATAATGAGATTTTAGACGAAAAAAACTAGTCTTTTTTATAAAATATAGTCCAACCAGCAATCCAGTTTGGAGGACATCATGTCCCGCTAATTCAAAAGAAAACAGTTCAAGAGTCTCAACTCGACCAGTTTCACATGCGAGTTCCGATCCACTAGACTAGTCGGATTGAAAACAAATATAAAATTGAAAGAAGAAGGAAGTCATACCTTGTCTTGGGATGCTGCATTGTCTAAAATCTAAATCACCCTTTAGACAGAGTGCCTACAATGAAGGAATACTTGAGGAAGAAAACTTTGTACCATATATGTACATGTAAAAATATACCAATGAGTGATGTCATCATGAAATCCTCAATTTAATCAAAACCCAATAAAAGGAAACAAACAAATAGTCAAAATCTACCTTTTTACACTTGGTTGAAACTCAAGATCAAGATAAAATTACAACTTCTAATGCGCAAGTTACAAACTGGTATAGCTGTGTGGTTACTGAAAATGGTTATTTAGCAAGAATACAACCCTTCAAATGAACTCCACACCTAATTGAAACTAACCCCACTCCCAACAACCAAGTTCACAACACTAAGGGATATTAATAAAAGTGCAAAATGATTACACAAATTTGTATACATTTTTTTATCATTTAACTTTCCTATTACTCTTGATTGTCTCATATGCTTTGTTCCAAAGAAAGGAGTTAAGAACTTAAAATAGTAGAACATGTTAAATGGTAAAAAATTTGTTTAATTACGTAAATACGTAAAATAAATGGATCAACCCGACTCATTTGATCATAATACATGCCATAAGTCCATAATGACTTAAAGTTTCTAAAAATCTACGTGTCAACCTAACTCATTTAATCATAGTTTATAGTTTATACCAATATACGATAAATATTTAAGAATTTAAAAAAGGACGTATTAACCGACCCATTTGATGATAATCCATACCGTAACTACATAAGAGCTCAAAAACGGTTGGATCAACCTGACCCAACGCAAAATATTTTAAGAGTTAAAAGAATTGATGATCAACTCGACCCATAATCATATTCTGTACAAATATACCATAACTATCTGAGAATTCAAAAAATGGATAGTTGAATCCGACCCATTTGTTTATAATCCCTACCATAACTCTTTACGAATTCAAAGAATGGATGAATCAACCCAGACCTTCTGATCATAATCCATAGCATGAGTCCATGACCATATAACAAGAATCCAGAAAATAGATAAATCAGCCCGACCCGACCCAACCCGTTTCAAGTAGCACAAATATTCAGTTAATACAACTGTGATCTTTCATGCTCATACCACCATCTCTACCATTAGGTTACAATTATAATCCAGCTTTTATAACAAGGGTATTTAGAAATAATGACTATAAATTCAAGACTCACAGCCTGTAGCAGGAGATAACAATTAACAATTTCATGTATACATACAGATTAAATAAAAAAGATAATGTAATTACCTTGGAATCTAGAATCAATGAGGCTGATCGAATTCAAAGCTTAAAACAAGAGGAGATTGAGCAGTGATTTAGGGGAAGAAGATTAGAAGATAGTGTGTGTGTGTGTGTGAACAGCTTTTGCTGTAGTTGTGTGTTTAGCCACAGATGAAGGACCCAAGTCACTCTCTGTTTCTATTTCTCTCTACAAAACAAAAACTTATTGGAAAAAAGAGTATGTCTAGGAAAATATATTTCGCATTTAATAAAACTGTTATTATTATAACTTTTTGGTTACACTTAAACATAAAAAAGTTTCCTATGCTTGTGCTTCAAGGCAGAATTATTTTTTCTAATAACATACTTTAAGGAGAATATAATTCTTTTTAACTTTAAATACACCCTCCTTAAAATGTACTAATAAATCCACCTATGAAAAAATATAAAATATTTTATGATATATGTGAAACGTGTCATGGTTTATAATGGCTGGTTATTTCAAAAGTTCATTTGACATTAATGTACTCAAATAAAGTGTGTATGTTAGTATTCTATTGGGTTTTAATTACCAATCTAGTATTAAACAATGTCTAATTAACCTTGTTATCGACTGCCCATTTGCTAATAACCACAACCCCTCAACCACGGCTCACACCATTCAAGAAGGAATATATAAACACACGTAACATATTAGGTTTTGTGTGAGTTTGTGAATCATTTTGTTGCATTCTATTGTTGAGTGTTTAAAAAAGGATAGAAATATTTTCTCATTAGGCGATTATTTAAAACCATTTTGGACCTAAATCCTTAATTGCTATATGAGAAACGTCAAGGTCTAAACTTCTAATATATTTAAATACCTTATGATCTTAGTAAATAGGGTATTCACGCTCAAAATAAAAGATTAGTTTTCATTAGTCAATACACAAAACAATTTGTTATTTTCTCCTAATGCGACTTTTATGTAAAACGAAGAAAAAAGGCATGTATTTGAACATAAAGTCAATTGCAAAGGTCAAAGATTCCCATCGTAGAACAAACGCGGCCCGATATAGGCTTCAAATCGAAACCTAGAGGTACACGTACAAACCAGTTAAAGTAAAAAAAATTTGGTTAATAATTGAACCAATTATTTCGAGAAAGTATAAAAACCGAGTTTTAATATTACTGTTTAGGTTAATAACAGGTTTTTTACGTATTAAAAGCCTAACTGATCTAACCGTTTATGTTGTTGCCTAACCAATTGACCGGTAATGATTTTAAACCGTTTTTCAAAAAAACTTATTAAGAAGACTTGGGCTCAAACAACGATGCATTAACGGGCTTAAGGCCCGGATAATATTTTCAATATTTAGATGCAAACGAGCCAAACTGCTCGCAAGCTACTTTCGAGATCGTATCGATAAAAAGCTCGGAACGAACCTAGCCTGATCAAGCTCTAGCCAAGCCTAAGCCTGAAAAAAAACTCATGTAGTTATCGAGCCCAAGCCCGAGACCAAGCTTTACATATCGAGCTTGAGTTGGATCGCGAGCCCAAACAAGCTGTTTTTCTTATATATTTTGTATTTAATTATTTAATTTATTAAATATATCTATACAAATAATTTTATTATATATAAAAATATGATAAAAACAATTATCTAATATTTATAGTGTTTTATATAAAATATATAAATGTATAAAAATATATAATATTAAATATTAAAAATAAAACCGAAATAATAAACGAGCCAAACCCAAGCCGAGCTTGAAAAATACTTGGCGAGCCCAGCTCAAGCTTTAAAAAGAAAGCTCGAAACGAGCCGAGCCCGAGCTCGTACACCCCTATCCTTATTCCATACATTATCTACATTATTTTAATAATATTGGTAACCAATGGTTGAACAAACACCATGAAAATTGTAAGATGGAGGATGAAAATTCAGAATGACAGGAGAGAAGTGAAACATCTACAAAACTGCATAATTTGAACTTACATTTTTCACTTACAGTTTAGTATTTAAAATGTAAACTAAAAAACAATACACTTATTTAATTATATATTATATATTAAAAAACAACTTCACTGCTACAGTGAAGTTTGTTTTTTAATATTTTGACCACATATTTTTACAAAATGTATATATAAGTTTGTTTTTTAATATATTAGCCACATATTTTTACAAAATGTATTTAAAACACAAATTATAATTAAGATTAACAACAAAGTTTTATATTTTTGCTTTTTGATCACAAAAGTTTATTTTTTGTGTTTTTGGGTTCAAACATTAATATCGGTATTCGATATTATCGGAACCGGTATCGGTATACGCTTTTGTAGTTTCCGATAAGCCGACCCGACAACGAAAAAAGTCAAGGTAGCGTAAGACAAAGGAAAACAACCAAACTTCCGCACGCGTAACGCGGGTAAAGTTTGTTTTTTAATAGTTTAGCCACATCTTTTTACAAATTGATATTAAAACCCAAATTCTAACTAGGATTATTCTTTTGGTTTTCTTTTATGATGAAGGCAAGTGAGGTGGTACAACAAAGTTTTATATTTTTGTTTTTTAACCACAAAAGTTTATTTTTTGTGTTTTTAGCGTCAAACATTAGTATCGGTATTCGGTATTTAATCAAACTGGTATCAGTATACGCTTTTGTAGTTTCCGATGAGCTAACCCGACAACGAAAAAAGTCACGGTCGCGTAAGACAGAGAAAAACAACCAAACTCCCGCGCGCGAAGCGCCGGAGAAAACACTTGTATATATTAAAAAGCAACTTCACTGCTACAGTGAAGTTTGCTTTTTAATATATTGGCCACACAATTATGTAAAATGCATTTAAAAGTTTGTGTTTTTATATATTGACCACATATTTTTATTTAATGTATTTAAAACTCAAATTTTAATTAGGATTAACAATAAAGTTTTATATTTTTGCTTTTTGACACAAAAGTTTACTTTTTTTGTTTTTCGGTTCAAACATTAGAATCGGTATTCGATATTATCGGAACCGGTATCGGTATACGCTTTTGTGGTTTCCGATGAGCCAACCCGACAACGAAGAAAGTCACGGTAGCGTAAGACAAAGGAAAACAACCAAACTTCCGTACGCGTAACGCAGGTGAAGTTTGCTTTTTGACCACAAACGTTTATTTTTTTGTGTTTTTGACGTCAAACATTAGTATCGGTATTCGGTATTTAATCAAACTGGTATCGGTATACGCTTTTTGTGGTTTCCGATGAGCTAATCCGACAACGAAGAAAGTCACGGTCGCGTAAGACAGAGAAAAACAACCAACCAACTATTTTCTGTGAGAGAGTTTCACTGTAGCACTGTGTACACGTTTTTATACATGTGGTACTCCTCATTTCTAGCTGGTGTCCACTTTGTTTAATGTACAAGCTTTTTGATGCAGCAAATTACAAGCCTTTTATGCATAGAGTAGAAGAGTAGAGTTAACATGTGGCTAACTCTCTTTGTCTTCATCAACTTTGAGAGAGAGAGAGAGAGAGAGAGATAACTCCGCTCTCTCTCTTAGGTCTTAACATTGCCTCTCTTTATGGTTGGCTTCCCTCTTTTTTTCCCCACCTACAATCAATGGGTTCCGGCGAGTAGAGGGATCGACATATGCACGCTTGACGGCGAGGGTAGATTTGAGATGGATCGACCGACAGTGAATATAACTTTGAAAAAATGGGGTATTTGGGGTTCCGGACGATGCCAGCGGCGGTGGAGGGGGTTCTGGCCGGAGATGGCGGCTACAACTGATGATTGCGTTTGGTCGATCAAAGAGAAATACCAAACGAAGATCGACGCTATTCTTCGTTGTTGTTCATGGTTCTCACAACACTTCTTGAAGATGACGGAATGATGAAATTTCGCATATAAAGACTATGTGTGGATTTAATATATTCGTTTCTGTTTACATATTTAAGATGCTATATTTTCTTTCTATAATAATAACACATTTGTTTAAGTTATATAATAAAACTAATTAATAAATAATAATTTTTGTTTATTAAGTTACATTTGTTTATTTAATTATATTTGTTAATTCAATTTAAATCTAACTGGTAAACTTTGATATGTCACTAGACCCCTTTAAGTTTTTAAAGTTCAGAATTTACCCAGTAAATACTAAAAAAAGTAACTTATTGCGTTCGTATTTTTTAGTGCATGTCAGTACGACTCTGGTCAAATATAAAATATTTCCATGCATTCGCCTACGTTTTAAGGCAGTTTTCTTTTCCGTGCATTCGCCTACGTTTTAAGGCAAGTATTGTTCAGAGATGAGCCGAGCCATATAAAGCGTCTTCATTCGACGGTACAAATGCGAGTTACTCTACATTTCAACGTAATTCGAAAACGAGTCGTGACGAATGTGATTTATGCGTTTTTTATGTATGTTTTCACTTGGTCTACATTTCGACATAATTTTGGTATGGCAAAGAGGCAAATTTATTATTGTACATTTTTGTTCGAAGGTATAATTTCGCGTTATTTTTCGGCTTGGCATTAGACCGGAGACAAATTGGGTCAATTGTTAGTCTATATTTTATCAAGTCATATACGATGCCGCCGCAACGCGCTGCCGGTAGAAAACTAGTTTGCATTAACCATAAACTCCAAAATGTCAACTGACGCATGCACCTGTTTTTAAATTACGGGTGTGAACGCTCTAAACCTGAGCACTTGTTTCTAAATTAGAGATGGAAACGAGCAAAATCTAATCTTACTAAAGCTCAAGCTCAACTAGTTTAACATATAAGAGCTGAAACTCAACCTTGGCACATGAGTAATTATCAAACATAAAGCTTTATCTATGGGTAATTTTTAAGCTCAGGTTAGTGTAGGCTTGAGTTGTTTATCAATAATATAAAAAAAATTATACGTTAATATATATATTTATTCTACAGCAAATATAAAAAAATAATATTTATACACATGATAAGCCCGTTTAAACTTACGAGCTTATTCAAGCTCAATATATAAGCTTGGGCTTGTTTGTTAAAGCTCAGGCTTGTTTAAATTCAGCTTACTATGAACTTTTAGCGAGTCAAATGCATGAATCATTTCCGGAAACATCTAACTTACAAAGCAATAACAGTTTTAGGGTACAACCAGGATTTGTCAAAATTGGCATAATTGCTGGAGATGATTAGAAAGCAGAGCCGTTGTTTTTGGTCTTCCTGAGCATCATCTCTTTGGCTTCACTGATTTTGGAAGCAAGATAGTGGCTGCCGCCCGCATCTGGATGATTTGCAAGCATCACCCTTCTATGTGCTTCCTTTACCTTATCTATTGCACTACTTTCCCTAAATAAATGAAATTAAACATATTATATCATATAAAAGTAAAAAAAATAAAAAAAATACAGATTTGAAAAAAAAAGGGGAACAAACTCATAAGGCAAGCAAATTGATAATAATAGTAAAAGTTGTAGGTAACAATAAAGAGCAATATCACAAAAACCAACATACTTACTCACTTTGTACTGTAAATCTCACAAACCAAATACACACACATGCCTTCTAAAAAATAACTTTTTACCCCTTAAAGGAGTCAAGATTTGATGAATCAACATTCCAAATGCTCAAAAACGTTGACGTGGACATTCTTCTCTATTATAGAAGATGATATACATTTGCATATAAAGTGGCCAAAATTGATGAAAGTGTTTTATGCCACCAAAAGAGTCTACATGACATTGCCTCCAGGCTCCAACAAGGACTTATGTGTTATTAAACTACATTTTTAGCAATGTTCACAGTACATTTACTTTAAACAAGTTTAGTGGCTTTAATATACTGTAATTGGATTGAGTTAATTCTTTAGGCAAAATAAGAAAGTATGTTGGCTTCTTATGGTATTAACCTAACATTAAAATGGTGTTTAAATGTGGTTCCTTTACCCCATACCCATGTCTCCAAATATGATCATCTAGCCCTTAACTGATGCTAATATATCATATATCATAATCATGTCTTTTGCCTGTGTTTACAATCACTATGCACTTCACATTAACCGGACCTAAACTCCTAGAATTGGATGATTTTTTATTCATCACAATAGTTGATTCTCTAGCAATCTCTCCTTATTGATCTCTATATATCAAGTTAACTCGAGCTACAAAACTCAGAGTATTATAATCATAAGCCCTATTTGGCTATTTGTCTGCTTTGGAATCAAATAATTACTTTATTTAAGTCAAGGCAATTCTATGTTCATCTCAAATCAATCAACTTCAGTAATCCGATTATTTTGACCTTAAACTGATAAAAAATCATGCTCAATCAACTCGCAATGATAATAATCACATTATTAGCACATCCAAAACACTCATAATTGATATGAATTTGAAGCATCAGCCTATACGGTTTTGATATCGTACCTGACTCCAAGAATAAGGGCAGCTTCTCTTCTAGTCATTTGAGGCTGAAAACCACCTTGATAAAACTTGCGAAGCGCAGGCGTAGCCGGTCGAGCCTTGAATGCATTCCAGGCTTGGACTCCATACCTCCCAGCATACGCAGCACCAGCAACAGCAATACCTAACACGAACGGTGTCTCCTGAATATAGAGGTTTTACCGTAAGAATTTGTTGCATCTAATAATCACATCTTTTGGCATTTAGATTCTAAGATATTTTGATCTTCAAAATCCATTAAACATGATATTGAAATCGTTATCATCCAAAATTCACACAGCAATTTTGCAAAACGAAGTGAAATCCAAAGCGTTATTCAATCCTTTTTACGAGAACTCGCTTGATTATTAATTATATATACCAAAAACCCTAATCTCACATTCTCACAAAATCAATAGTATTATCCACCACAAAAAAACAAAAATTAGAATCAACAATCACACGAAACATGAATATGATTTAAACCAAATATCGAGGAAATGAGTATGATGAATGACTAACCATTTAATACGGTATCTCAGAGCTCGAACGAATCGAAGGCTTCAACAGTATATTTCAACAATCCGCAGCTTTCCGTCGAAATAGCAATTTCAATGGAAATTGAAGATTGTTATGATGAAATCGACAGATTTGGTATGAACAGGACGAGTTGTTTTGAAGTCTAATTGCGGGTGATTTGGGGCGAACCGACGTTATTTTTCGTTTCCCTGGTTATTTATGTAGGCCCTAATTCATGGCTATTGCTTGTTTCCCAAGAAAGAAATATCAATCAACGATTCAACATTATTTTCTAGTTGTATTTTGGTTTAGGGAGACTAAACTTATGAAAGTATTATTGATGACTTAATGTTAATAAAGTTGGATAAAGTTGTCAAAATAATAAATTTATACAAACCTATAAGTTATTATAATATAATAACATTTATATTACTATATAAAGAATTTAAGTGGAAAAAACTAGCATATTACTCAAATTTAAAACTTGTCTTTGGTAGTTAAGAATGTTGGTTTTATAATATACAGTTTTCTAGTGAAATATGTATGTTAAAAATCAAATGAAATCTTATGAGACATGCCCCTTGAGAACAAACTAATTTTGCTTATAACAAGAGACTTGATTATAGGTGGGGGGGGGGGGGGGGGGGGGGGGGGGGGGTGTTAAGAGAGTTTAAAGTAGGGGTGGCATTATATGAGCCGATCCAAAAGAACTATGTAAATTAACCGCACCGACCTGATAAATCCAAGTACCAATGTGATCCGGTCTTACAGTCTGAACATTTTATGATTATCAATTCTAGACCACTTATAAGCCCCAACTTGTCAGCACTAGTTTTGGCCCGTAACACGAACTAGAAAACCAAATTTTCCCTTGTATGTATATTCGTAATCTGTATAACTAAATGGATGATCTGGTATTCTGGTTAACGGCTCTTAGACTTTTGGGGTCAAATAAACTATTTTCAGGTTCAGGTTTATATGGATTAATTTAGAAACTAGCATAAATGTGTTACAGATTTTATCACTAGTTGAAATATTATATGTAATCATTTAATGTTTCTTAAACAACTAAAGTAAGCATGTTGATTTTGAAGTTAGATTGAGCTGCTTGATCGAAAAGATCCACATTTTGAATATCTGGCCAAATGTTTATCATTGTAACATCAGCATGTTTGATTTCTTATGCTGTTATGTTTGTCATTGTAAGATCATATTATTAATTTTCATTTGATTTTTGTTTCTGGCCACCATGAAATTATTGTTATCGAATATTTCTAGAAGACTTGGTCCGTTCTATACTCTAAAGTCTTAAGTATTAAATGAACAAAAGGTTCTATCCGACCCATTATATGTCTCAACCCACAAAACCGAGAACCGGACCACCCTTAAAACGGTGGGTCTTTAGTCATGTAAGCACGCCATAATCAGTCGCAGGTCCCAGTCCCCGGTCCTCTTCTGGTTCGATCTGGGATGGTGAGGTCCTCGACCCACAAACACCCCAAGTTTGAAGTACCTTCACTAAATGACATGAAAGGTTACACTGCCGTCAACATCTGAGTGGTTTTTAACAATCAATCTCCGATGAGCTTCCTTTACCTTATCTTTTGCATCATCTTCCCTATACATAAATCAATCAAACGTGGAAGTGAAGTAGATGCTAAGGCTTTTCAAGCGTTCAAAGATATGGTGATTGAAACTGATTACCTGAATCATAGAACAAATATAATGAAACTGTGAAACTGATAACAGGAAACTGTATTTATGCATAGTTCCATAGTTTCATGAAATTTAACCTCACAAAATGTATTGTACACACACCAACAGAAGAACACCTAATAATCTCCAACAAATCAGTAAGTTGAATCCATAATCTGATTATCATACTGATTTCATACAATAATTATGCAAAACGAAGTGAAATCAAGCTATGTTCAATCTCTGTCAGAGCATTTATGCATTTCGAGCAAAGGATGAACGGAATAGGACGTCACCACTACGCAGACGCCACCAAAGGAGGCGAGGCTGATAGACCATTGGCGGCATCCAAATCATCAAAGGCTGGCCCACCACGCGCCATCCACACACAACACCAAAAACAACCTCACCCTTAAGATAGACGTCACGCGACCGGCAGCCAACACACACAGACGTCGCGAACCCTTTCTCTCTCTAGAAATAAACCAAAGTGTGAATGTAAAATAGGTGAACACACCTTCACTTTAACAAATTTAAGGGAGGGTCAAAATGCAAACCCCTAAAATTACAGTTACCAAACCATAAAAACAACAAACAATACTATTGATCAACTTGTATTTTTAATATATAGGATTATAAGATTGTATACATTTTCAAACAAAAATGTCAAAACATTATTTTGTCAAACTTTCATGAATTTAGACGATAACACGTCATTATTTTAATTGTTTTCAAATGTATACGCATTTGAGACAAGTTTTAGAAAGATTTTTCATGTTGTGTTGGTCTTTTATCCTTTACACTTGTAGACATTTGGATATAGTTCATAAAACTTTCATAACCGAAAAGACATGTAGCATATGGCAATAATTACATAAAACCGTAATGCAATAATTAAATAAATAAAATATTTTATAATACACACACTTCAACTGGTTTCACACTTTCACCTCCAAATTGCACCTTAGTTTAAGGCAACATTTTAGCTGTTGATCTTTCAACAAACAACAATCACTCACCACCTCCATGCTCCAATCCATTACAAACAGTGGTCTCAACCTTTGGTGGCCCCGAATGCCGCCTCGGTTTAGCCTGAAAAGAAAGATGTTTCTTCGCACCACCGCCCGAACCCACCACCACCGTGGCGCTCCCACCACCATTCTCCGCCTGTGACTTCATCTTTGCTGACTTGGTCCCCGCCACGCTACGCCTTCTGTAACCATTCCTCTCGGATTTAACACTTGTCACACTTTTCGTGTCATCATCCAGGTTAGCCTCGGGCGGCCCTGAACCATAAGCTCGTGGGCTAGGACTGGGCTTGGGTTTTCCTGGTGCAACGGGGCTACCAACACCTTTTGATCTAGGCGTTGTCGGGGCGGAATTAAGTTGGTGACGAGCATATGATTTTGCAATTTCGCTTTTCGTAATGTTGTAACCGCTCTTGACCGACGTATGATCATTCCCGGAGTCTTTGTATCTCTCTGACCAGCTCCAACCCCATTGGGGATTTGTGGGATCCATGAAAAGCATGTTTGTTGTTCCTCCAGGTTTCTTCCAAGGTCTCTGTTTCAATATAAATTACATAATTTGTCAAAGAGCTAAAATATTATTAAGTTGATACAAATAATGAGTTGTAACACAGGTTACAAACTTACAGCTTACATAAGTGGTAAATAGTTATATGATCATTCTTCAAATATGATTCATGGGCGCGTTTAATATATAATCAACTATAAGTAGATAACTATGAGATCCACATAAGCACTTGTATAGAATGTATTGAAGAAAATCTTATGCGGTTAAAAAACGGTCTTATAAGTATGTATATGGTTCATGCAGTTCTTACGTGCTATTGTTTTAACCATTAAATATTCGGATAATTAGTTGTTTACCTGATGAGAAAAGGAATACGCCATGGCCCTTTCTCTTCGCATAGTAGCTTCATACTTGCTCAGAAGCTTTGCTTCTATCTCTTCTTTAGACTGCACGCTATCGTTCCATTCATCTCCATTCTGTTACAAAACCACATTATGGAAAAACATGATTGTGAAATCAGTCAAAACAGGTTTGGGTTTTTTGGTACGTGTTGAAACGGGTTGGTTTTTTGGTACCTGCAAATTGGCCATTTCTTTAGCTCGTTGAAGTTGTTTCTGATGAGCTTGATTCTCCTCTAATGTCCGGATCCTTCTAGAATTTATTTGGTGCTGCAAGTGAGACAAATTCTTTGTACGTTTGAGGGTGTTAACCGTTTGTCGCTTGACACTAGGCCCTTCAACCACTGCTTTCAACCTAACAAGCCCTCGCAAACCCCAAAATGCCCTTCTTGCCTATTAACAAAAGAAAAAAAATCATCAACATCCTGCATTATATGTCATCATGTAGTTCTTGATTAAATTCACAATTATATACCAAGTAGCCACGAAAAACCGTTTGAATCCTAATGGCTGCAACTTCCTCATTTGATATCCCTGAGTACTGAGTCATGGTCGCTGCTGCTGTTGTGGATGCAGCAATAGGAGCACCACTGGCGGCTTGTGGCGGCTCAGCCTCCACCTCTAGTGGTTTCACCTCTTCTGGTGGAGGAAATATATGAGAGTCACGAGAACCGTCAGCATTTTCTATTATTGATGCACTCGCTTCCGCAGGATGTTCATCCACAAACCCTTTCTTCTCTGACTTCTGTGGTTAAAACAACAAATTGTTGTAAACTAATGAGTTGATTATTCATAAGTTGAGAAATAATAGCGGATCATAAACGAACCTGAGTTTTCTTTTCTTTGGAGATTGGACTCAGTGTCTTCTTAATCGAAGAAAACCAACTTCCTTTCCTCCCCATAACTGAATCATTCCCCAATTAGCCTGCTTATGAACATAATTTCACCATTTTTTTGGTTCCATAACAACATATGTACTTTGACATTCAAAATCAAACATATATAACAGTTCAAATTACACAAACATGATGTGCATCATGAATATGGGACCAACATTATTTCTACACTCTAGAATTTGTTATGGGCTTATCAAGATACTCTAAAAATCAAATATTTCATGTCAATTCAGAGTAATAAGATGGTCTATTTGACATTAGAAGTCAAACTGTAAGTAAATTGAGTAAAATCCCTCATCTTATCTGCAAGAAATCTCTCACACACAACAATGTAGAATGTCGGTGGAAACTATGGAATTACTGGTAAAAACCCAAAATGTATAAAAAAAACCTAAAATGATGCCTATAAAACCCATGAATCTTTAAATAATACCCGAAATTCAAGAAATTACACAATTCCCAAATGCAAGTCGATGAAAAACCTCAAGAATTTTAATAAGAATTGTTGAAACTTAAATTAGCAGGATCCAAGAGATAATTCATACCCAGATTCCAATTGACTATAAACTTCAAAAAATATAACAGATAACATTTCAAATTCAGATAAATGTTTGAAATTTTACACAATAACCGCTAAATCCCCCTTTCGAACTCAAGAACAGTGACAGTATCCCAGTAATTCTGCCATACCCAGATGCTATTTGATGAAGAACTCGTATAAATTTCAGTGAAGTTACTCAAAAAACATATATATACCATAAATAATGCACATAAAACCAACTAAAACTCGTGTTTGAACTTTGAAGTCGAAATTACTCAAAAAGAATGGGCATTTAGTCAATTTACCAATGAATCTGATTGGGATCTTTAAGCGGCTTCTTGTGTTTCTTGAAATTGATGGGATTTTGCAATGAAAACTAGATCTTGTGGACGAAATGGTAAACACTAAACAGTGAATTAAGGAGGCAGTATGAAATGAATGACAGATGGGTTGTGGTTCAATAAAGCCAGTTAGTGTGGTGGAGCCCTAAATCTCCGACTTTTATTCTTCGCATCTTTTTGCAAATTGCAATCAAGTCTTGATTTGATTGGGGTCAAACAATCGATTAGCATAAATCTCGTGGATTGTCGACACAAATGTTCGATTCTCACATGGTTGATTGTGTTTTAGATCTATTTTTAATGTAGGAATGTGAGAGGGTTCGTCAAATGTACCATTATCAATTAATGTATTCTTTGTGCAGATGTTTGTATAGGAGCTTGTATACGTTTGTATTGGACTTGATATATGCTAGCATGCCCTCATTCACACTCATATACATTGGTGTTCGACCTTGTTATATATAGTTTGGTATACATCTGTATTCAAGTTTTTAAGAGATCTGATGACCGATGCGATAAAAGAATATATATTTAGCATAACTGTTATGCAAATCAACAACCAATCCCTGATATTAATATATGAATTTCGACTGTCATTCATCTATTTTTGAAACTTTAATGTCGCAATAACTAACTTTCACATAAACCATTGGTACAACATCATAACTTTAATATTAACGGGATGAGTAGATTGTCTCGGGTTAATTATAGGTTAAAATCGGCCTATGACTAATTTTTAGATTTTAGTTTTCTTGATCAATCTATATTAATTACAAAGGATTTTATTTTTCCTTTTATATGATAAGATGGCTTATTTTATTGGACCGTCATACCTAGGTTAATATATTATTTACAATAATGTAATTACATTTTCTATGTAATAAATTGTGTAAAAAACATAAATATAGATTTTTTTTATTAGTCTAGTTATGTTATTCTGATTATTTATACACAAATATTTTTTTAATCACAAAATTCAGTTATAAAAATGGTAACCAATCATCAATTTCTCAACAAATTAAGTTATTTTTGTTTGATTTTTCCTATTATTCGGTTTTCTCAGTACTCTCGTGACGATTCGAATTTAAATTTAAATTTTAAAATCTGAAAATCTCATTAATAATTCAATTTGATTTTCTGTTTTCGTGAAGATATTTAAGACGAATTAAATTAACAATGAATGATTGCATGTGGATTGCTAGCATAAAACAATTATAGCTTCCGATTATAATATATACTTCGTGTGATTGATTACCTTTTGCTAAAAATATGTTTAATTAACTATTAATATAACAAAATAAGAATCATTATTGAACTAACTTTGGGGAAGTGTATTTGATTATTTGAAGACCAACCAGTAAAATCAAAATCTCATTGTAAGTCATTATTTTGTGAATATTATCATGTTTTAACATCAAATATATGCAGTGTCTTTTAGTTATATTAATTAAAATAATAAAACATAAATTTACTTTCATAACAATTCTTGAAATTCGAAATTGGAGCTTCATGATAAAGTTTGAGACTATGGGTTGGGGCAAACCGCATATTATTGTTTGTTAGATAATCTGGTTGTCGAGATCTTTTGATCCATTACTTACGAGATTCATAATTCTAAAGGTAACAAAAGTTATGTCATTTTTATAATCTTAAGTTAAGCTTTTTCTAGCTTATTTGTCTATGCCTAATTGATCTAAATATACGTTAACTCTTATATCATCTCCCATCAACAGTTGTTTTCAGTTTAACCAAGATGGGTCCTAAGGATCGCCAAACCTAAGCCGCATTCTTCACAAGGTACATACTAGGATTACTAACTTTCTAGCGTTATCATAAACTAACCCATTGACAACCTACTTTGCATGCGAGGCGATAATGCTACATTTCAAAATCCTTAGAAGCAACATTATTTGCATTGAAACCAACCGACAGTGTCTATTGCCATGCTTCATAGTGCATCTCTACAAATATGTGATCAAATGACAAGAATCAAAAGTCATCACCAAAGCTAAATCCCATAGGTTTCAACCCGACCCATGGGAATCCTACCAATCTTGTACACATCCTGAAGTGGAAGTCGAAGTGGCTTGTCTAATAGTCTTTTCGGCTCATTGATCTGGTCAAGGTTAATTCTATGTGTTGACAAATTTGTATTTAAGCATATGCATAAAAGCAAGTGGGCTAAAAAAAGTCCAACTTAAAAAAGACATAAGTTTAAAGGGTTATAAATAAACACATGTTAAAACAACGTAATGGATCGGAAATTCAAGTTCCTTGATGAAACCATGATTTTGATTATGACGATCTAACGATCTTCCTCAAATCTAGCCATTTTGATTGATTTCAATGCTTTTGACGATCTTCCTCAAAGTCATAAGTGTTATAATTCACTCATTGTTTATTTAGTCGCCCAATTTCAACTTTTGCCTGTAAATATCAGTTTTTCTTATGATCTTATCATTCATGTTAAATTAGATTTACCTATAAAAGAAGGTATGATGTGCTATTTATTTTATTTAAAATTTGATGAACACTCTTTAAAAGTTGTACTCTTTTATATTTTGTGTTTTAAATCATGAGTTACTTAACATTTAACACAATGAGGTTTACCAAAACTAATACCTCACTAAAACAATAGATAATTTGCTTGACGATTGACATCAAGAGTAAGGGCAAGTAAAACATGCTCACAGTTCCGACCATCTTTAGAAACACCAGCCCATCTTTAGAAACACCAGCCTCAAAAACACCGTTGGTCGAATCAATGATGAGTACTTTGTAGTCAACTTCGAAGGTCTCGATGATCATGTTTTGATGAAATCATGATGATCAGGAGCATGATGACATCGAAATGGTAATATCACATGCACGCTCTACCTTCAGTTTGTCCAACACCCAAGCGTACTTGAATGTACCATGAATGTTCGTTCATCTCATTAGCATCCTTGCTCTTCGATGACACATAAGGGTATGCAAAACTCGGTCCAAACCGACCAAACAAACAGCTCAAATCAGAACAGACTCAGTTACATGTTTATGATCTGGTGACAAGTCTGTCGATACCTCCTAGCTTGTAGATTACTTTATATGCTTCAGTTTGTTGTCAATTTCACATTGTAACAAATTACATATTGTCCTTTTAGTTAAACATATTAACAGTAGTTTCAAATTAAAGTAGTTTAACCATTTATAATCAGATAATGATGAAAACAGAACATATGTACCAGAGGTTGTATTCACCCACCAATGGCTAACCTATGTGTTAGTACACAAACAAACACTCAAAACATGTGTTCTTTTTATAGTCACTCGTCGAGCCCATATGTTTCTCCAAAATAACTGTCAACTAACAAACTGGCCATCATTCTAAGATCATCATTTTCATGACACTGAAACCGTTCTATTGCATCAATTCCACCTGCTTTTTCAACAAGCTTCTGACCCTCACCATTTGGCATCCCTCTTAACACCTGCAGATCAATAATCCACAATCATATGTCAAATTGATTGACATTCAATCGCGCTAATGGCATAAAAAACCGATCAACCTTGGTCAAAAGTCAAGCTTTTATCTTTGGTCAAAATGCAATTGGGTTGATTACTTAGAAGGTTAGAAAGATAAACAAAGTTTGGTCTGGTTTCTAATTCTATTTCAGGTAACGAAACTTCTTATGCAATTAAAAGCCGCTCAAAATCAGATCAAATTCGGTTATTTTGATGTTATGACTCTTAAACATAGTGTTTTGAATGTTACCAGCTCGATGAAATGAAGTCCAATTCGGGCAGCTTCAAGGTCGGCTGGCCTAACTAGATCGATGAAACCACAAAGACATCCATTTCTGACAAACGAGACCAGGTGGTCCAACAGTAAGGTTGGCCTGCCCATGCCATCAGGTGGAGCCACACAAAGGTTGCCAAGAACATAAGCCACCTCCTTTTTTATGTCAAATGGTGCACCAGCAAGAAGCTGCAATAATAATGATACCGCTTCACTCTTGCATATCAGTTGCTTGTGTGCAACCGAGCCTGCAGCTATGTTTGATAGCACCCAAGCAGCTTCCTACAAAAACAAATTTTTGTTCATGATGTGGAATGGCAGAGGTGACAATATGTGTGGATTTGGTTTGATGGCTGAATCGACCTGATAAAAATTGTCAAGTTTTACGTAATTGATTTTGGGGGTTTTATGCCTATACTTTGGACAATGTTCGACCCTTTTGACTGATTTCGTTTTTAGCTAATTTTATTATCTTATCCATTTAACTGATTAGAGGAAATACATATTTCTGTACGGGCCGAAAAAGTCTATGCCATAATGTGTCGACCCAAAATACCTTTTGTCTAGATTCTTAAATAAATGATTTAAAAGATTTTATGCCCTTGAAAAATACTTTGGGTGATCTTCCACTCATGTAACCAATACTTTTTTCTAGTTCTACCCGATCGACCCGTTTGCGATAAAACATAACCAGAATCAGCCCATTCAAAAGTAAATGAGTCAAAATTGCTAACTTAAAAGACATTATACCTTTTTCAAGAAACGATGCTCACTCTTCAAGCATTTACTCAATGAACGTATAATACTGTCTACAGATATCACAAAACGAAATAAGTGAATTCCCTTAATAAATATTAATAAAAAAGACGTTGAACCAAAAAGAAAATATTATAGCGAGTAGAATATAGAGCTAGCCTGTAATTTCATGTCCCGGATCAAGAACAACATTTGTGGTGTAAGCGTCACTGGACATTAGATTACCTAAGCTCCTTAGCAGCTTCATATCATAAATCCATAAGTTATCAGAAGTGCCAAAAAATGTGTGGGTTTTATAAACATGAATTACTTTTCTTTTAAATTACCGGAATTATTGATTGCAAATTATTTGAGGCGGCTAAACGGTCCACAAGAATTTGAACAATATCAGTCTTCATTAGCACACTTGTAGCAACATCCGAAAGAGCCGATAAATAGACAACAACCCATGATACCTCAATTGCTAATTCAGTGTCCCTGTTGAATATCATAACTTGTTGCATTAACTTTTAGAAAATAAAATATATGGAGAAAAAAAGATAGCAAAATTGTTTTCTAATGAATATCACAAGCGAAGGCAAAAAGCAATATTATTATTGACTTAGACTTTAATATAGTGTTAACTGTTACATCTTGGTTTTAGTTGTTACATTTCTATAAAAGAAGAAATTTAGATTACAAATATTCCATAAATAAACAATCTTTTTAAAGTATGCAACAACTTACGAATTATTCAAGTGTCGAAGTATTGCATCGACCACCCCATCAATTTTTATAAGTTCTGTTGCAGCATCGGGGTCTGGTCCCTGCATCCACAAACAAAAAATGTAAAATTTTTGGAGAAAGAAAAATATAATTTCACAAAAAATTGTCTCTTTACAGAAAGTTCCTCCTTTATTTACAGACATGTGGCTGAAAACTGCAAAAGACTAATGTCTAAATCCTTTTTGACCATTCAGTATATTCACCATGGATCAAGTTGATTGATAGTGGGTCCCTTTACAGGATCTGATGATCAATAGAGACATGATCCGTAATTTTTTCTCTAAAAACAAGAGCGCGTAAATTTAAAAACCTTGATTAAGTTTGATAATGCCCATGCAGCAGTTCGCACAGTTGAACCGTTATCTGGTAACATCATTTTTGCAAGAGGAATCAAGGCTCCTTGTGAAAGAAGAAGATCTCTCAATTCATCACTTTCACCTGCAACATTTCCTAACGCCCATGCACATTGTTCGGAAACAGATAATGAACTTTTCTCTGAAAACAAATAAATCAATATAAAACGTTAGCAAAAGTTATAAGTACAAGTGAATAAAATCCATTGTCGGTAATGATTTAAGCTAAAGTGCATAACATGGCCTACAATAATGTTTCTTTTCCTTTTAGAGACATCCTACATCAAGTTTTGGTCTTTCTTAGTATAAAAAGATTCTCTCCCCACTTTCTGAACTTAGCCCGTGATAATGAACAAATAAAGATGCTTATCATTAACAAGGTCCCGCGTTACTTATGGAAGCATGCTAGATACACAGATCACATCCAAAAAAGCAAAAAAGGTAAAGCTATTATTGAAATGTTACAACAAATTTTGATGTTTTTTGATGTGTGTCGTTTAAAAAGATGATAAAAGTCAAGTGGAGCGTATGAAATCTATATGAAATGTGCCTTTTATTAAAAAAAAACACCCCATCAAAAGTTTATTGCTAGTCACCAACCTCCAAGATGAACAATAAGTAATGGTAATGTTGGTAATAAAGCTTTAGTTTGCTCTGGTGTTCCTGCAGCTATGTTTGTAAGACACCAAGCTGCTTCAAGCACCTGCATTATAAACATAAACCGTAAGGTTAAACATTATTATAGAAGCCATGATGGTGTACCTAAATTCGCGATATATATATTGTAACACCCCAGCCTTGATTGGGCTGACAAGTCACTTATACAGAAATCAGATCACATTGAAATTGTTTTGTTACATGTTTCTTATGAGTAAAGCATTCTTTTTGTATGAAATTAATAAATTAATCGCGCCTAGTGACTAAACACGGTATGTGTTTATGAAAGATAAAGATTCAAATAACCTGTTCATCTTCAGAGCCAATCACAAGACATTGAGCAAGTAGAGGTATTGCTCCTGCTTTAAGAGCAACTTCAACAAAAGGAAAACCGGATCTAGACAATAATCGTCTTAACTCACGAAGAGCATTCACTTTCTTTTGAACTGCATCTTTCCCCCTAAAGGAAGTTAATAATTAACGATCCAAAACTAGACCACACAAAGAATTTAAACTCGTATCACATGTTAAAACAAAATTATGAATAAATAATCTTACTTGAACAAAATTGCAAACTTTAATTCCTCAACAGCTTTAGAAGTCTGAGCTTCTAAAACCGGTGGTTCCTCATCAATCATCATTTCACCATCAGTTGCCCCATCAATACTGAAACTAATTCCCTCTGTACACAACCGTTTCGATCTGAACATCGCTTCCCTTCGTTCTCTCCCCACTGAAACCGCGTGCTGTCTTCTCCTTTGTACAGCAGCATTCCCAACTACAAGCTCAAATAAATCAAATTAGCAAAGATTGCTGATAAAGTTTTAGTTTAATACATCATAACATGATCATCAGATTCAAACAGCTTAACATCTACATATGCACAATTAACCTTTAAATTCACACAGTGAAAGTGTTCTATCCAACTAAAATCACTTACACTCCTTCAGAAATCAACTTCGCCCAAATTAAATTTCCAAAATTTCAAACAAAGAAAGAAAACCCATGAAGCATACCACCACAAAATCGATTAATCGAACGACAAAAGCATCGATCAATCGAAAACCTAAAGAACATACCACTCATCACAATCGACATAAACTACCCAAAAACAAACATTAAACAAAGACCCATGAAATCTTTAGAACCGAACACATGCCTGTATGTTTGATGGGGTCTCTCCGATGAGAAGCTGGGCTATCACCGGCCATTGTTCCGACGACAAAAGGTGGGTTTTTGAAAAGGCGTGTGGGTGGAGTTTTAGGCGCGTTGGCCAATAAACCCTTTGCAGTTGATTGGTGACGCAAGGAGCCAAGGGTTTGAATGATTAAAGAATATGCATTTTGTCTGCGTGTGCTTGAAACTCATACACACATCAATGGGCGTGTTTGGATGCCCTGATTATGGTGTTTGAAATAGCATTCACAACCCGTTTCATAATTATGTAAGTGTATTTATTATATTATATGATATGATTATAAGTGATTGTGAGTGAAGGATATGAGAAATTTACTGTTCAATCTGTATTTTTGGAAAATATTTCTCAAAACCTTATAATGTTTTTAATATATTTTAAGTGGTTGTGAGTGGATGAGAGATAAAAAATAATGATAAAGTTGAAAAAAAAGAGAAAAAATAATGTTTTTTTGTGTAATTATATGAATAAAAATAAAGAATGAATTGTAAATGCTCTGATAGAAACTAGAGTTGAGGCTAAATTGGTAGATTTTGAATTGGGCTTATATATTTGGGTTGAGTTTTTCTTTTTTCTTTTTTTTTCTTTTTTTTTTTGTTAGATGTTCAAGAACTCAAGATTCAAGAATACCCCTTTTTGAGATCATTGGATGAAACAAAGATATGATCTTTATAGTACAAACTAGTGTTAAATTCGCGCGTTTAGCGGTGGCGAGCTAAACAAAGAATTAACGTTCGTGAAACTTTATTAAATTCGCTTGCATGGCGTGTATATTAGCATGCACAGGTCCGTTTGAAACGATCTTTATAACAAAACAAAGATAAAAATAAGTACGTGATAATAGTATATTTAAAGTTTATGAAACATTATATTTTTTTATTTTATTAATGAAAAAAGAAGAAACCTACAATTACAACATATGTCAGCACGTGGGTTATCTTTAAAATATATTTAAAAAGTCTAGGGTTTAAATGGTAGGTTAAATTAAATTAGAGGAAATGGATTATAAGTATTTAGATGGTCCTAGCATAACACTCACAACTAACTTTTAAAAAAAGTTTAGTGTATATGTACATCGTGCTTAAAGAAATGTATTTACTATGGTGTCATTGATGGTACGTTATGAATTTGTTTCGGACGTTTATAACATGTATGTAGTTGTCAGGTATGTCCATGTTTACATGTAATCTTGTGTGAGAATGTTTAATATAAAATTAATTTATGTAAATAACCATGAGAATCATATAATTACTCATATTCTACCATTGTTGATCTTTTTTTTTTCCTGTGCGCGTTGCATGTATAATTACATCACGAATTTAAATTGAAAATCAAAATACAAAATATATAGTAATGGCTATCTGACTTCAAACTCGAGTACATCAAGCAAACGGAAAAAAAGAAATAACGTCAACAAAGCGTAATAAACTTAACAAACGTATCGAATTAACTCAAATTTTCAAATAATTCGTAAAATAAATTAAAATAACTTAAAAAGTCAAAAAGAGCCAATATAAAGATCATAAAACTTTTGTGCCCAAAACATAGAAACTAAAATTTACATGCACCCAAAACTTCAAATTATATGGATAAGAACATCATAAGTTAAAAGATGGATGAAAGTAACAAAAGAACTATAAAGAAAACACATATGTTGAATAATATGACCCGAATGATTGATCAAATCTTCAAAGCTTCAAAGGCGTTTCTTTGGAACCGGGAAATCCAATGGCAAAAAGAGTGGGATTCATTAGCTCGTTATTTAGTACGATTCAATAAAATTGTCAAATTCTATATTTTATGCGTCATACACGACACTTCAAAATTTTTAAATGATAGAATTTTAAACTTTGTGTTGGGTGTTGAATCCAGCAAATAAAATATATAAATGTGAACCTACCGTCACGCACACTAATAATAGTATGAGCGAAAGTAGGGTTCGTGTCCTCAGGGATACGTGTCAATTATTTTATACCAAAAACGTTTAAACACAGTTACTTTGATTGCTTACAGGTTAAGGAAGATGGGGGTTTTAATTAAAAACTAAAACTGAATGTAAATTGCAAAAAGTGAAAAAATTCCAGTAGGTTGACACGGCCGTGTCAGAACTGTACGCGGGCGTGTTAAGGTTCTGCCGGAAAAACGAAAACTGACATTTTTTTTTTGTATTTTTTTATTCTGAAAATAAATTAATAAAAACTTTAATTAAATTGTGAAATAAATTAATATATGAAAGCTAATTCCAACACTAAAGTAATTTCTTGATTCGATTTGGCTTACGATCATTAACGATTAAGGTGCAATGATCCTTTTTAATTAATGATTTGTATCGATACTAGATATCACGCCGTTCGGATATCCACTCTATCTAATGTCTAATCAAGCGCAGTTCGTTGATTAGAGCCAACCCGCTACTCTAAGCTCACGCCGTTCGGATCTTAGCGTGCGGGTTGCAACGATAGAAGTATCAATTATAACTAAACACACACGTCGTTCGGTATGTTTAACTAGATTGTATGATTCTATAACGAGAATGAACTCATAGACAAACTCAAACAGTTAACTGTTCCGTATATCAAAAATCAAAACTTGATTAGGGTTTTAAAATTTGAAGAACTTTATTAGAAAAATTAATAAGTTGATCAGGTTTATTAACTATCTAATATATACCGGAATAGATCCGGGTTTAAGATCAAGAATCAAACAAACAAACCATTAAAATAAAAATATCTCATAAACGTTTCATATAAGTTCAAACCAAATCAAAGAAAATTAAACCCTAATGTTGAAACTAATATTGTTCTAACCGGACATGACGGCTAGATCAATCAAAACTAAAATAAAATAAAAACTTACGAAACGAAATATGAATAATTAAGTATCTTGATAATAAAGATACTTTGTTGAACTTGATTCTTCAAAATAAAGTCTTCAATATGCTCCAAGATGCCTCCCTTTGATCATCATCTTCTATTATATTTATAATAATGCTTAGATTTCTAGATCTCTTTTTCTAGGACTTATTGTTGTTTATATTTTAAGAAAATTCTGGAGATAATGATCTCCATCAATAGATCCTAAACTTTAGGGATTTTCCTGCACTCTTTAAAATTGAAAAGTCTTCTTTAATAATATTTCTTTTAAGCCATTTTCTTTTCTCCTAATTTCATGAACTTATAAAAACAAACCAAAATACACCAAAGTAGATTTTATCCTACAAAAACTACTATTGTATAAAATAAACAAAAAATACATGAAAGTAATGCAAAACATATGCAAAATATACTCTAAAATTACTATAATTATTGACTAAAAATATAACTAACACTTTCTCACAAAGAAAACACCTCTATTGTCATTGATAACATGTCATGTTTTAAAAGTATACTTTATCTTTTCATTTATCTATTTTTTTATATTAAATCATTAAAAAATCAATACCCATCTAACAATAATTTAATATTTTATTGAAAATTATTTGTGTATCATTCAAACAATAATCTATTAGGTTTATGAAAAACACATCAATATTTAACTACCATGTATCTTATTTGATTACATGTATCTTATTTGATGTTGCATTAACATAACTAATAAATTGATATGAAAACCTTATTTTTTTAACATTTAACCATCTTTAACTCTAACAACCTCTTAAAGCCTTTAATTTTCCACCCCACCCAAATTCGATCACACCCGCTTTGATTTACGTCAAATCATCTACAAGATATGATCCTAACTCATGTCCACTACACGAAAGGAGATTAATTGGGCTTTCTCTCGCATGGATTTTACTAGTTCTAAGTTCATCAGCCTCAATGGTTTCGTCTCACACTTCCTCTTCCGTCGTGAGCTTCAAGGTACGTTAGTATATACCAAATGGTTTTAAATAATAACTTGGTTCTGACAAAAAAACACGTCTAAACAATTATGAAAATAATGACGTCGACAATTTTGAAATTTCATAAAACATCATATGTTCAAAATTGTAAGATGAAGAAATTGAAAATTTGTGGCAAGTTTAATCAACAACTTGTATGTTTATATATTTGTATAGTATTACGCACAACTTCATTTCAAATGAATCTCATATTAAAACGTAGATAAAAATAAGAATGTCACAATAAGATATTCGTAACTTTATAAAATTAATATTTGAAAAAATATAGGAAATACACAAAAATATGTATATAAACTTAATTAAGATATTAAAAAATAAAACAACAAGAAAACCATATTGTAAGAGAGATTAATTTTTATTTTATTTTTAACATAATATCTTTTATTAAAAGCAACACTAGCATATAAAATACACCGGACCAGATTATCAAAATACATAGTTCATGTAAGAGAGATTAGTTAATTCACGTCCCCATCACCCATATTAAAAATTAAAATAATTAGAAAATTATATTGTGTATGAGATTAGAATATATGGATGTTTTGCTCCAGGTAGCATGCCATTCGTCATATGATCAAGTATCACAATATACATATTTAAAATGTTTCTTTGTTTTCCCGTCGTGCTTTACTAACTTGCTATGATGAACAATATTCTATTATTCTGTACTTGTAAATTAACCAACCTATCTGATTATGATTTTTAATAGGATTAATAACATGTCATGTTTAGTATTATCATTTTATTATCTATTTCTTTATACTTTTAATTATTAAAAAATTAAAGCATATTTAAATAACATAGAATAAATTTTATTATCTATTTCTTTATACTTTAAATCATTAGAAAAAAAAAGGCAAAACACATCTAAGTTAAATATTTTATTAAAGATTAATATTGCTTTAAAGACTTGCACAAAACGCTTTAAAAATTACAACGATTAGCAATATCTTTTCATGAAGTAGACACCTCTAATGCTACGGTTTTTATATGAGTTGATAATATGTAGTGTTTTAAAACCCCACTTTATCTTTTCACATATCTATTTCTTTATACTCTAAATCATTAAAAAGATAAAAACCCATCTAAATAAAAAAGCTAAAAGATTTCTTGAAGATTCTAGGTACCATTCAAGCAATAATCTACAAGATTTCATTTTATTTGATTTTGCATTAACTTTACCTTTTTCAAAAATAATAATCGGATCGGATCTCAATTCTCATCAACCCCATTTCCTGCACATTTGACCATCTTCAACCTCTGAATCTCAATCAATCACCCACAAAACCCCCAAATCGACCACACCCACTTCGATCAATGTCGAATCAACTACGAGCCGTAACCCTAACCCACGTCCGCTACACCAAAGGCGATCAATTGGGCCACTTTCTCGCATGGATTTCACTGGTTCCAGTGTTCATCAGCCTCGGTGGTTTCGTCTCCCACTTCCTCTTCCGCCGTGAGCTCCAAGGCATGTTCTTCGCCCTAGGCCTCACAATCTCCCAATTCATCAACGAATTGATCAAAACATCGGTCCAACAAGCCCGCCCAGAGACCTGCATCATGCTCGAAACGTGCGATTCACACGGGTGGCCTTCGAGCCACTCACAGTACATGTTCTTCTTCGCTACCTATTTCACTTTACTAACTTACAAAAGATTTGGGATTTTGTTTCGTAAGCAGATGCTGCTTGTGGGTTTTGTGATTTGGCCACTGGCGGTGCTTACGATGTATTCTAGGGTTTATTTGGGGTACCATACGGTGGCTCAGGTGTTTGCTGGTGCTGCACTTGGGGTTTTTCTTGGTGGGGTGTGGTTTTGGGTGGTGAATTCGGTGCTCAGAGGGCTTTTTCCGGTGATTGAGGAGAGTTTCTTTGGGAGATGGTTTTATGTTAAGGATACTTCGCATATACCCAATTTGTTGAAGTTTGAGTATGATAATGCGAGAGCTGCGCGAAGGCATTCGTCGTATAAGCGTGCAGATTGATTGAAGAATTGAACAAGGTTAGTGATTTTATCATCCATTGTGTAAATGTTGTGTTTATCCATGCTTTTAGTTATGTTGAAATGTTAATCTTGCATATTAGCTTTCAATTTGAACAAGAATCTCATTACTTGATGTTCTTTCACTATTTTAGCATCAATGCATCATTAAATAGTTCAATCAAGTTATACACTGTACAACTGAAATAGTGAAATAGAATCTTGTGTAATTCTCTATGGGATGAGAATCATATTCAGTAAGGGATGTACATTCTTGGTTTAAATTGCGCGTGGCACGCTACGTGAGCTGGATTACGCCTCAGGGCTTGAGGCGGCGCCTTGTGTAGTTCTAGGTCAAAATGGGTCAAATTAAGGCGTGTAGAGGAGGCTGATATGTAAAAGCTACTAGAGGAATGAATAATTTAGGAAAGGTTTACTTCACAAAAAGGTTGATATGTAAAATCAACGAGAGAGATGCAACTTTTGGTTGTACGTAGAGCAATGCATCACGTATGTGATGGGAGTGCCTTGGTGGCGTCACACGCTCTATTGAACCAAGAATACACTTGCTTGTTTGGGACAAAGCAAAAATGGGCTTCTTGCATAGGCTATTAGTGATTTGCATATACAATTAAACTCTCATTTTTCATACATAAAAAAGTGGTAATAAACACACATAAAAAAGTGGTAATAAACAGTTGCCACTTACTCTGGGCTGATTCTGTATCTATGTAGACCTAAGATGCCCGAACAATCACCGCCGGTCCAGGATTAGGCCTGATTATTATAAGATTGATCATGTAACCGATTAGGCCTGATTAATCCTTAATTTCTATCTGGGAACAGGTTAAAGTTAAGCTCTGATCTTGGGTATTTTCTTTGAGTATATAAATGATTGCTGTTTAAGTATTTTCTTAGCACCCTTTTATCTCTATATTGTCTACACTTTTTGTTTACTGTGGTAATTTTGTAACCAATTTAGTAGCATCTATTGGAAGTGATTTTGCAAGAAAATGTGGTAGTAATTACCAAAGGTACATATTTTATAAAAGATATTATAATATGACAAGCTAGTATACAATATAATAGTAATTAATAACTAGAATTTGTTTTCTTGTTCCTCTGCAGGTGATCTTCTGCTTCTAGACTGTGGCAAACAGGTGGCAGATGGTCATGTTGCAGTTTGCTGTTAATTTAAAAGAACTATTAAATATACATTTCATCTTTACAACTGATAAAAAACTTATATGATATGCATTGTTGCCATTAACACCAGGTGATCTTATTATGGCTTAATAGGAACTTATTGTTATCTTTTACATGCAAACTTTTAGGCAAGTGCAAAATGTAATAGAACAATTATACTCCATTTGTTGTGCTACAGATTGTGTGTGATGACCATAATATGGGCCTTGTTTTTTATTATATTTTTTATTTATTCATCCATATATATAGTTATAAGAAAAATTATAGAATAAAGTGAAGCAAAATGTTATGTAATTGTTGGGTGTCGAATATAGCAAATAAAATACGAAAATGTGAACCTATCGTGCACACACTAAGAATAGTATTAGCAGAAGTAGGGTTCGTGTTCTTAGTGGGTTAACTATTTTAATACCAAAAAACATTTTAGCACGGTTAGTTTGGTTGGTTGTGATTAAAAAAAATGGAGGGTTTTAACTAGAAACTAAAACTAGAAGCAAGTTGTAAAAAGTAAAAACTTTCCAACAAGCTACAAAACTATAAAAGAAATTCTACGCAGTCGTGTTAAGGTTCTGTAAAAAAATTGAAGTTTGGGTTTTTTTTATATTGTTTTTAGTAATGAAAAGGGTTACTAAAAACATTAATTAGATTGTGAAGTAAATTCAAATATAAAAAACTAATTTCAACATTAAGCTAATTTCTCGATTTGATTCGGCTTACGATCATTAAAGATTACAGTGCAATGATCCTTTTTAATTAACGATTAATATCGATACTGGATATCACGTCGACATCCCCTCTATTTAGTGCCTAATCAATTACAATTTTTTGATAAGAGCTAACCCGTTATTTTAAGTTCACGCTGTTTGGATTTTAGCGTGCAAGTTTTGGTGATAGAAGTATCAATTATAATTAAACAAACACGTTATTTATTGACAAACCCAAACTGTTATTTGTTTCTTGTTTAGAAAATTAAAACTTGATTAACATTTTAAAATTTTAAAAACTTTATGAGAGAAGTTAATAAAGTGGCAAATTTTATTAATAATTTAATATATAACTAGAGTAAATCTGGATTTTAAATCAAGATTCAACCAAACAAAGCAGCAAAATAATCAGATGTCATAAACGTTTCGTATAAGTGTTTGAATCAAACCATAGAAATCAAACCTTGATGTTGAAGCTAAAAATTTTCTAACGGACATGACTAGATCAACCAAAACCAAAACCAAAATAAATAAAATTTACGTCCCAAAACAATCAATTGTCTTAAAATTGAAAATAATTGAAAAGAAATAACTTTAATGTTCCCTTCTTTTCTTCCTCCAGGCGTCAACCAAGATGCTTTCAAGATGATTTCAGTATTGCTTTCAAGTTCTTTTTCTTTTATTAAAAGAGCTGATAATAAGCACCCCTCAAACTAAAATAAAACATAAAAAATTTTCCTGAACCTCTTAGATTCAATATTTTTCTTCAACGACCTTTGCGATGCTTCCACGAGCCTTTTGTCTTCTCTCCCGATCGCACTAAACCTACAAAAACAACCGAAACAAACTAAAGTATATTCCATTCCACCAAAACAAATGTTTTATAAATAAACAAAAAGTATATGTAATGAAAGCAAAATATATATCAAAGTATACTCTAAAATTATAATAAATAATGCCTAAATATATAACTAACTGTAACTATAATTATAATACTACTAACTAATTTTAGATGCATTATGAATAGTAGCTTGCAATTTTATAATTTCATCAACGTGTCAATTTTAAGGTTTCACCACACGAGTCAAATGACGAGCTTACTTTGATTTTCTTTTGAAGTTTTTAGCTTTCTATTTTTGTGTTATCTATTAGAGTAAATTGTCATTTTCGTCTCTGAGGTTTTGTACATTTTGTTATTTTCATCCAAAAATAATTTTTTTCTCCTCTGTGTCCATGACATTTAAAAAACTTGCTATTTTCATTCATTTTCGTTAACCCCGTTAATTTACTTGTTAAGTAGCCATCACGTGCAAATCATGTGAGGAGCATTTAGTTATTTTTGCACCTCACTAGGAAAAAAAAAACTTAAATAAACATTGTTCAATTTTCCCGAGCATTTAAACATTATTAGATTGCTTTTAATACTCAAAGCTGATGTCCGGTTAACAGGTAAAACAAACGGAGTTAACGGAAGTGGATGAAAATAATAAAATTTAAAATGGCAGGGACACAGAAGGGAAAAATAAAGTTTTTGGATGAAAACGACAAAAAGCATCGAATCTTAGGGACGAAAATGGCAATTAACTCTATCTATTATTTTGAATTAACTTTTGGTTTTTTTTTGTTTTTCTTATGTGATGTTTTTCCTAAATATTAGATATACCTTTGTTACGTGTTTGTTTTTACATTTAAACATAAGTTTCATTTGAAACAAGCTATGTCCAATATAATGTATCTTTGCTTTTTTTATTATTTTAAATTCACTTATTTAAACACCGTTGATGTATTCATATTTATCTATGTTTTGATATATATTTATTTAGATTTAGATTCACTTTTGTGTACAACATTATGATGAGTTTAATCACAAGAACGTAATTATTTTTCTAAATTCCGAACATGCTGTTTGTGGTGTTTACCTATGTTTTGATAAAGTTTATAATATTCAAAACAGAGACGGTGTAACGCGTGAGCGAAAGCAACAGTGAAGTATTAATATATGCCACCAACACACACACACAAAAAAAAAAAAAAAAAAAAAAAAACAATTGATTGTCTAAAATACGAAATTTCTCGAAAATCTTCCCAATATAATTGATTTAAAGGAATCTACACGAATATGATAATAAAAAAACATGAACATTTGACGTATTAAGTTAGTTTTAAGGACATATATAAGATTAGGTTAATGTATTAGGAATTCTAACGGGTAATTTTAACACCATATGATTATAAAAGGGTATATCTTATATGTATGGGGCAACCCGTGTACCCAAGTATGTCATGTGTAACAAGTATCCATAATGTGTATATATGTCACTCGAGTATGGGACATGATTTCATGTGGCTACCACCTATGGTGCGAATACCTCCTCACGCACAACCAGCCTAAAAGGAAAGGGTCTTTCTCTCGGGAGTAGGTGATATGAAGAATAATTAAAATTTGTCTCGTGCTCATCTCTAGTTACAAGTATAATCACAGCCACCTCAACAAAAATATATTATTGCAATCTACAAACTAACTATCGACACTTATAAACAAATCTAAAAGGAGTCTGGAAGTTCATCTTTTGGTTTTATTGAATAAAGATGAATGGGCATTCGTTTTTTTTTTTTTTTTTTTTTTTTTTTGCCAATGTTCTTTCGGTTCATAGCATGACAATATCCTTTCATAGTGCTTGTTAATAAGAAATGCAAGCATCAGAGACAATTTCGGATAAGTCTAAGACGGGAAGCATATAAACACGATTCGTTAAAACCACCACCAAGGGTTAGGTAGGCGGAGTAATCCATGTTACTGTCGTGATGTTCAAGTCATATAACATGATGTAAAAATGCGAGAGTTAAAAAACTTTTTATAGACATCTAATGCCTTAAGATTTTTTTCTTTGTAGTTTTTTATTTAATTACTTCACAATGATGTGAGGATTTACGACATTACAATGAAAAAGGTGTTTGACACTTAAAAGAATTTGGAGAATTATAGTCTAACCTATTTAATACGATTTTGTTGTAACTCTCATGTTCCAGAGTGTACAATGCTTTTTTGGAAGCTATAGACCACGTATTACAATAATCACTCTTTTGTATATGGTGTTAGCACCTAAAGATGATTACAAAATATAAAAAAGATTATCACCAAATGGAGTTTTATTAAGTCCATTATTTGTAACTATAAAACCTAAGTTACTTCAAAAAATCACTAGTCTCCTAGGAATACTTTAGAAATGTTTTGATGAGAAAATGTACACGACTAAACTTACGCAGAGATATACCCGTTAAAATTTTTTAAAAAGATCATCAAATAATAATTCTATTAACTTATTTTATTACTAAAAAAATAAGCGATATACTTACACACGAATCTTAACACAATAACTTCAACGAGATTTACATTATTTATCATAGTAAATATAAAATTAGAACAAATTTACGGTACAAAGTGATAAATTCGTGCGAAGTGTACGAATTAATATTAACCATTGATCTAACAGATGAACGATTCAGATTTAAGATGAATTAATTACGCAAGAAATGTGGCTAGAGGGATAATTTGGAAATAACCTATAATTTTTTATTTTTTTAAATTTTCTTATTTTTCAACGCATATAACTTTTTTATACAACATAATATGAAAAAATACATCATAAAATCGAACATATTATTCTCTATAATATGAGTATAGTATTGCTATACTTAAAAAAACGTCTATGTGCTGTGCATATAATTTGCGTGACTATTTTCTGCGTAATTATGATATAATTTGCGTAATTATAAATATAACTTGCGTAATTATTTTATAACGTGATTAATTTTTTACTTTGCGTAATTATAAATATAACTTGCGTAATAATAGATATAACTTGCGTAATAATAGATATAACTTGTGTAATTATTAATATATTTTGCGTAATTATACACTTATTGTGCGTAATTATGTCGCGCATGAAATTAACCATGCACCAAAAAACACATGACAGGTCTTAGTGATCTTATACGTTTCGTACGAAAATTATGTTTCGTATAAAATCTATACTTATTAATAAAACAATATCTTTAATGCCACGTGTCTTTTTCTTAGGCCTTCATTCTTTTAATTTCCCGCCTAAAAATGTATCTATCCTCATTTTTAGTCATAGTTAATTTGAATAAAATTAATTAATGCTATAATTACAAAGAGAGTTTTTTTCCTAAAATAGTGTATATTGAAAATTTATTACCAAAATAGGGTATTTAAGGAAGTGTTTTTTTTTCTCACTATAATGCTATTGGTTAAATTTATTTCAGTTTAAAATAATATTATTTAAAAAAAGTCAAGTACAAAGGCTAATTAATGAAATTGTAAAACTATTTTGTTCATAGTCGTAATTAAAAACGGAAAGTTTTTCTAAAACTTATTTTTTGTTTTTTTTATTCACTCAGACTTAATTTTAAATCGTATTTTCATATAGAAAAATTAAATTTTTTCATCTATAATTTTGTTTTAATTTCACACAAAAGTAGGCACATTTGTTTTTTATTCTTTTTAAAATATGTATTTTTTAAAAATGTTTTTAAGTAGCTTAAAAGATGTAATAATAAAAACTATTTTTTAACAAAAAATGCATTTATAAAAAATGTTTTATATTAATATCATGACGAAACAAAAAAAAGTTAATGGTTTATTCTTTTTACGAACTAAAAATGTAATCTTCAATTACTGAGGGCATATATGTTGCTAATAAACTCCCAACAACAATTAGGGGAGACACAAGTAACGTCGTTTCGTGAGCCACTCGGGACCGACTCGCTAAAAGCTCTAACTAAGCTGAGCTTAAACAAGTTTGAGCTCATTTTACGTATCCTTTTATAAATGGGTTTGAGCCCAAGCTTCATATGTCGAGATCAAGCCAGCTCGCAAGACGAAACTATCGTTGTATGTATATGATGTTTATTTTATCTTTTATGTGTATACATATATAAATGATTATTACTATATATAATTTTATGTTTAAAACAGTTATATAATATATATTGTTATTTTAAATAAATTACATAAATCATTTAATTTCATAAAAAGATCTTTTCTATATAAAAACACGTATTCTATAAAGAGACGTAAAAAAATACTGATGAAAGAGTATTAATATTTTTGTATGAGAAAACGTTATTGAAAAGGTTTTAACAAAACATTCATAAAAAAAACTATAAAACATTTTTTAAAATCATGACAGATGTTAAATTGGTTTTTATTTTATTAAAACTTTATAGTTTTAACTTTACTTAAATAACATTATTAAAAACATAAATACTTTTATCCAATCATATTATGAATGAGAAAAATTAACTTTTCAGTAAAAAAACTATTTTGATAAATATTTTTGAAAACACTCATTTTGTTAAATTATTTTTCTATCAATCTTACTTTGAAAAAAAAAACTTATTACAAAGGGCATTTGTGATGGTTTCAAAATAAAACTCTAAAATAGATTGTAAGTTATAATTGATTGTTTTTCCCACTTATGAACAAATTGACTCTATTCCTACCAAGCAGGTAATATAATGAGTTTTTACAGGTTGTATTAAATTAAATTTGTGAACTGAAACGTGTTGGATTTTTGCTTATTCAAACAAACAAATAAAGGTTTCCTAATTCACTCATCCTATGCAAATGAGAAGAAACCTCATACGCGTATTTTATTTTAAAACAATTTTAGATATTTCATCAAATCAAGGGTCTTAAATAATCAATTCAGGGTTTCGATTTCCCCAAATCATGATATCAATTTTCAAATGGAAAGATGAATCATTTCATATCCTTTTCAATTTATAAGCATATCCTGGTTTCGTTTTACCCCAAATCACATTATGTTTCAAGTTCAACTCATCGATCTTTTTACTCCTTCATTGATCTATTTAATACCATTCACACCCCAAGTTTTAAATTACAACAGCTTTTCTGCAAAGTCTCAATTCAATGCTCATATACACAAATCTCGATTGTAACAGTATTAGTGGTCCGTATGATTTAAGGATTTTGATTTTGATTTTGATTTCAAGATAAACTTTAGTATTTTGGCTTTTTTACATCAATTTAACTGCTTTATGGTTTTTTTTATGAAAGCATGAAACTTTGATTTAGTTTTAATTAATGCAAGCATGAAACTGATTTAAGTTTTTGGTCAACGAAAATTTTAAATATTGCTAAATTTTAAGTTGAATGATCTCAACAAAATTTTTTTAAATATTCCTAAATTATAACATCTCCATGATTTGGATGGATTAAATCATGATTTTATATATATAAGTTTGGATTAGGATTATCTTATCTTTGTATGTTTTGTTGTTCAAATGTTAACTTAAAAAGGAAGAAACAAAAAATTGCAGAAAATGAAGATAAAGATGTTGATGATGAAGATCTTGGTAAGAGTTTGAAGTAAAAACAAATGTCTATTTGGTATGATGACCCTATGAAAATTATTAAGTGTCGGTTACACCTTTAGGTAATTTAACTTTACGTCTTTGAAAATTATGCTTAGTAAAAAAAATGTCTATTTGGTATGATGACCCAATGGAAATTATTAAGTGTCAGTTACACCTTTAGGTAACATATAACTTTACGTCTTTGAAAATTATGCTTCTGATGCTTCTTTTAAAGTATTAATTATGTATCGAATTACACAAAATATGATGTAGTTGAAATAGTATATATAAGAAGATGTGTACTTGTATTGATTCTACAATTAATTTTTAATTTCAAATCTTATTTGTACTTTTATATAGTCTTGCAAATATTTGATATGTACAAGTGCAAGTGTGATGAATCGATAATTGCTTGTGCATGTTTTTCTTCAAGAAGGGAAAGATAAAATATGCTACAAGTAGTCATGTGCAAGTTTATATGTTATAAATATACTCTTTGATTGCAGATTACAATATAAACATAATTATCAAAGCTTATTTTACACTTAGTTTGTACTAATATGGTGTGTTATATAACATTCTGATTGAGGAAAGGAAACTAATATCATGCAATGACTATGTTATATATATGACATACATTTCTAACATTTTCAACTATGTTTGACATTGTGTTGTATTATATTTTTTAATTCAATGTTATAGTTTTAGATTTTACATTCATACAATGTTTTCACATCTAGGTTTGAATTTTGAATGTTCTTTACCATAAGGTTGATGTTTCTGTCTATGTCTTTTATCCATTCTCATAAAAGTCAATAAAATTTAAGGAATAAACTAAGAATAAATGAAAGTTTATATATTTATATCTATACTATATAATAAAAGAATAATTAGATTGACACATAACCTTTTGTTATGCATTCTAAACTTTCTTCCCACCCTCATCACATAGTATTTTTGTCATATCGTGTAGATCAAAGTATTTGATTAATTAACTTCGTTTATTCTTATTTTGATAGTTTTATTAAATTCAGTTAAAAAACAGTTCTAATATATAATTAATTTTGTCTTGATTCTATAAATTTTGTTATAGATATTTTGTAATTAAATTTTTATTCAAAGTTGGTTTGTTTTTTAAACAACCCGTGTTCACACATGGTGACCTTTATGTTGCATTATCTTGAGTTACAAGTAGACATGAATTAAAATTATTAATATTAGATAATGATGGTAAAATTACAAACAAAACATCAAATTTTGTATACAAAGAAATTTTCGGAGGTTTATGGATTTTTTTCATGTTCAATATAATATAACCTAAAATTCTTTTTTATAAGTTCATTTCATATTATACACTATTTAGATTTATAAAGTATTGATATAGAAAATCTACTAATATTAGATATAGATTATTTTAAAAAATTAAACATAAAAATCGATATATAGAGTATTAATAATAATATTACGACTTTACAAACTTTTTAATCAAAAGTAACTTTTATTAATTGAAACCGTGTATTACACGGG
Source organism: Flaveria robusta (assembly GCA_025506415.1). Taxonomy (NCBI): domain Eukaryota; kingdom Viridiplantae; phylum Streptophyta; class Magnoliopsida; order Asterales; family Asteraceae; genus Flaveria; species Flaveria robusta. The sequence goes on along the minus strand of CM046474.1, from coordinate 33,907,171 downwards.
TCTTTAGTCTAGTTATATATATATCAAACTAGTTTAGTAACTCGTGTATTACACGGGTTGAACAAATAAAATATTTAATATAATAAAATTTTATTAAGTATAAAATGATATTTTTTTCAAAAGAATAAAATATTTTGTTTCAAAACAAACCATATTAAAAAATATCATTTTAAAAAAAATTATTATAATTTTTAATTTTAATTATTTTTTGTTTATAAAAAATTTACTTTTTAAAAACACTAATTTTAAAATGTTTGATGTTTTATAAAAAAATTATTTTATAAAAATTATTTTTTAAAAATAACATTAATAAAAAGATCTTTTTTTAAATTTATAAAAAAACTATTTTTATTTTTAAAAAAATTAAATAATATAATTAATAATTAAATTAATTATTTAATAAAAGAGAGAATCGAAAAAATAGTTGTAAGAATTAATGTGGTGATATGATATTTCATCCCAAGTTACTATTAGAGCAGAAGTAATATTCTGCTCTTGTTAAAGTGGTGATTCAATCCAAAAACGTAGGAAAAGTAAACAAATCTTTTCACCTGCTTCATCGTCAATCTCTCCCCAAATTTCCCATTTGCAGCATTCAATTCACTAAGAAATCATGGCTAATTCAGAGGAATCAAGCCCTCTTCTGGCAAATCAACCTCTCCAAGACGAAAACAACACCGATCGACGATCAGATTCAACTCTTACCAACGAAAACGACAAGAAATCCACCACCAAAACCCCGATCCCCAATTCACCGACACCTGATACGAAGCAAGCTCCACCTCCAATTGCACCATCATTTCATCACCACCACCACCATCAAGCTGTTTATGGCTGGACTGCTGACGGATTGCCGTTGACTAATGTGATGGGGGAGCCGTTGCCTAGGGCTCAATGGGAATCGGGGTTATTCGCATGCCTCGGTCATAATGATGAGTTCTGTAGCAGCGATCTTGAAGTTTGTGAGTTCTGCTTTCGATTTCTTTACCATTTGTTTGAAATGAATCAATTTCGTGGTCCGATCTGGATTAATTTGATAATTAGGGTTTTCGTTATCGATCGGAGTAACTTCGAATGGATGATTTGAATCTAACTGTGCATAAAAGAACATGAAAGTTACAGAATTTTTTTCAGATTCAATTTACAACAATAAGTAATTAGTGCTTGTTTACTTCTTCTAGATGAGGGATTTCATTTTGGAGTTGATTGGTGTTTCTCTTGATTCTAAATTGAATAAGTTTGATTGATTATTGGACTAAGTTTGTTAATTAGGTTCTACTTAAGAGCTTTGAGGTTGTTTTGATAATGATCATGAATTGAACAGGTCTTCTTGGGAGTGTGGCTCCTTGTGTGGTTTATGGAAGCAATGTTGAAAGACTTGGATCTGCACCTGGAACATTTGCAAATCATTGTTTGCCTTACACTGGTTTGTATCTGATTGGAAATTCTTTGTTTGGATGGAACTGTATGGCCCCCTGGTTTTCATATCCTACGCGTACGGCAATCCGTAGGAAGTTTAATCTTCAGGTATGTGTCTTTCGTGCTGTTATTTCCACTGGTTTCAAGAAGTTGCCTCATGATACTTACATTAACAGGTAATTGTTGCTATATATACCATAACCAAGTTTCACCATTGCTCCACCTAGTTTGATCTCTTTTTTCCCATCCAAGTTTTAATTTTGTTTCCTTTTTCTTGTTTTGTGATTTTTTTTGTTGAAAAATTGATTGTGTCCTATATTACTGGTTACATATGTTGGTGGTGATGTGTCCATTGTTTAAAATAGATGACGTTTTGTCCCTGTCTTATAGAGTTGATGGTGTGGCGTCTTGTTGGCTATTTTACACGATGGCCATTTGCTTCATCAGCTTTATGCAATTGGGGAACCACATGTTGGTTTTAGGTAGAAGATCACACATACAAAACATATACTAATACTGGCAATTTTACTGCTTTTGAACTCTTGCTCTCTTGCAACATATGCATATATATAAGACACTTGCAACTAAATCAAAGAACCTAACCACTACTATACCACTTTATATTTTGAATAACTAAAACACTATCTAGACCCACTACCCATGACCTGCTACCAATTAAAAACAAGTGACTAAGACCTAAGTTAAGTTTCTTGTTGACCCGTTCCTGATAACCTGACTTTGACTCGATCATGATTAATCTCTAAATTCACTCCTTTAATCTTGATCTCGGTACTTGTTTGCTTTTTTTTTTTTCTTGCATCTTGCTCTTGCTCTTGCTTTTTTCTTGCTATTTGAATCAAAGGATCTGATCTTGCTGTACGAACCTTCATTTTTGCTATCGTGCTCTGTTTGGTTTTTTGCTTGCTTGTTGAAACAATCCTTGCTGTCTTTCTACTCTTGTTTTTAATGTGTCTGGCTAGTCAATTTTTTCAAGTAACCAAGCAAGCATTTTGAAAGTAAGAGTAGAAATACAACAAAAAGTTGTTTCAACAAGCAAGTAAGAACCGAACCAAACCAAACAAAACAACAAGAATGTAGATTCGTATGGCATGATCAAATCTTTATTATTTGGATATTAAGAGAAAAGTATGAGCAAGATGCAAGAAAGAACCAAGAGAATTAACAAAAAAGATTAAGATTAAGAGGGTGAATGTAAGGTATAAGCTTGATTAGTTCAACGAGGACGGGTCAACATGAATCTTAATTTAGTTACATGTTTTTAATTTATAGTAGGCCACGAGTAGTTAGCAATATTAGTGGGTCTAAATAATGGGTTACTTTACTTTAATTCAAGTAATAGTTAGGTTATTTTCTCTTGATTTAGTTAGAAGAGTCATATATATATATATATATATATATATATATATATATATGTATATGTTGCAAGAAAGCAAGAGTGAGAAAGCAATGAAATTCCCTATATAAGTGTGAGTGTGTTTTTTTTTGTGTGATCTTGGGCCCGAAACCAACACCACATTCATTGTTTTACACATTTGGCTTACCATCTCAACATATGTAACCGATACTATAGGTTCCAACTTGCAAGTCAGTTTGTCTAAGAAGTTGTCCATTTTTGATGTGGTTAGAGTTAAGAGTGTTAGACCTTTTAAGCAGAACCATGGTGAAATGCAGTTACTGTTGGTTATGTTTGCGCTACAAAACAAAACATAGTAAAGTTGAAGTTTTATTCTTTTATTAACTTTACCTCCCAAAATAAAACATGTTTACATTGAAGTTTTATCCTTTTATTAAATTTACTTCCCACCGTCAGTTTCTCGGTGTTATTGTGGCCTTTTCTTTTCATAGGACATGGTCTCTTACTTCATAATGTCTGCCTTGGGTTTTTAATTTTTCTTTTGTACTTCCCATGATCAAATTGACAACATTATCCTTTCTGGATGTTCGTAAGATTAACAACATTTCTGTTTCTAGAAATATTCGTACTTTTTACTGCCTAAAATCGCGAAGTTAGTGATGCTTTAAGTCAACATTTGGATGGAAAATTGCACATAAAATTCATGGAGTCTGGACTGAAATTGTTTATTTTGGTAACACATTTTGTTTGCTCATATAATAAGGTTCAAACTTTCAAAAAGTTTGCATTTAGTATAACTAAGTAAATATAGTCAACAAGGTCAAAGTTATATGACATTATTGAAAGCTTGAGCCTTTTAAGTAACTGTTACAAATATTTAACCATCATTGGCCTTTTGGGGTCGACAGGGTAATTGGGAGGCAATGAGCAAATCTTGTGGTGGATGCTGTGAGATGGAGGAAGAACAACTGGAACAGGCTGAGATTGCATGTGATTTTGCAACTCATGTTTGCTGCCACCCGTGCGCCCTTTGCCAAGAAGGCCGTGAGGTTCGCCGCAGGGTTCCCCATCCTGGGTTTGGGGCCCAGCCCATAGGAATCATGATCCCTCCTGGCGATCAGACCATGGGCCGACATGGAGCCTGATTGTACCTGAGTATCTTGAACTTGAGTGTGAAGTGAAGGTCTGTCATAATATTTCGTTAAACATACTTAGTGATAATATGTGTGTAAATAAGTATCGACCGGATGTTGCAACTTGTTTGCTTTTGCTATGTTGTGGAGATTGTTTTATATGAATTTTATAATGCCAGTGCCAATGAAAAGTTCAGTTTGACCAAGGTGGAAGCTGAGGTGCTTTATAAACTTTTTGTGGACAAATTTGTTGGGGGTTTGGTTTTTTTTTTCACCTACTTAAAAAGAAATTAATGTGACAAAGGAGTTTATAGATCTATAGAAAAAAGATATGTTTAGGACTTGAGAACATCCATTTTTAGAAAGCAGATTAGATGTGTTTTACATGGGTTAATATGATATTAGATATGCTTTTATTCATGTGAGTCAACAGGTGAGCTTACATCAGTTCTCCTCAGAATGATACAAGTTTCAAGGGAATTACTATTATAACAACCATATTGTTAAGTCCCATCAATGCCCGATATAGATCATTCCATCATACCTTGCTAGAGTTTCTTCTTACCCCTAACTAGATTATAAAAAAACGACCACTTAGAGTGAGTTTGGGAATCCTTTTAGAAGTTTAAAAGGATCTTTTGTTAAAAGTTTTTATTAACTTGTAACTTTTAAAAAAAGAGTTTCAAAAAAGTGTTTGAATTAACTTATAAGTCAAGTCAATAAATTGTTTTTTAAAAAACGTTTGATTTAGCTTATTCATGTAAAATGACTAAAAATAATATTATTTTATAAGTTAATAAGTTGTTAGGGGTAGTGTTTGTTAGGGGTAGTGTTGACATAATAAGTTAAATATGAAGGTTGGAAAGTTGCACTTTCATAACTTATCAAAACCTCTTTTATTTTACCCATTTGATAAGTTAAAACTCAAAGGTCCTTTTAACTTCATCAAGCATCAAAACCTTCTTATTAATTTTTTGAGAAGTTAATAAGATATAAGAAGGATAAATAAGAAATCCCAAGCATACCTTTAATCTGCATCTTCTTCCGATTCAAAATACAATGGAAGTTAAAATAACATGGCCGCATATTGGAGGAAGGCTGCAAAGTATGTGTAAAAATACTTTTTGACACGACAATGGTGTAGAACTGAATAAAAATATTTTTGAAAATAATTGAGTTGACCAATCTAACCAATTTAGTAAACAGTTGTCACACCATTTAAAACTAAATTTAGAAAATGTTACAATCACAATACCAATACGAAAACTCATTTACAATCCATTTAACTTGTTTGATCTGTTTACAATGGGTTATATGGGTCACGCCCAAACTACATGTAAGAGTATTCATAAACCATTGAAACCAACCAAATCATCTATACTAAAGCAAATCAGTCGGTTTAAGATTTCTACAGTTCAATTTTGACAGTTTGACTGTTCAACACTCTAGCCTGTAGTTTGGAACTTGGAAATGGACATATCATATCTATGAACTATCTTTATTATTTTAAAAAGCTTGTAACACAAGCAAAAGCTTTTAAAAGTAAAAATTTAAAATTGGTTCAAACCATCAAGCTGCTAAAGTCTAGTTTGTTGTCGTTTTCTGAAGCTATAATTATGGTTCAACCCAAAATTTATAAAAATTAACCGAGCCTACCCACGAACACCATAGTTAAAAACTTACATGGGTTAGGGATGAGGTTTTTTGACATGAGTAACTAAAGAGGTTGCATTCGACTCAACACTTTATAGTGAGATGATACCCAACTCAAACCACAACGAATTACCACCCCTAATCAATATGCCTATCACATTCTTATCACATCTTCCTAAACCTAATTCTGTAAAATCCTTAAAGGTGCCCACAAAGATTCAATTTTTTTGGTGATAAGCATCTAATATTTTGCGAAATGTAGTCATAAAGTTATATATCTAAAAAATGTTTTTCATATGCTCCATGTAACTAAGAGTGACCAGAGTCATATCGAGCTTTCCACAATGTGATTTCTTAATGGAGCATCAAATAGTGTCGGGTGGTCTTTCCCCTCCCGCTTCTTATCTTCCTTCTGTGTTTCTTCTCTCCTCTCGGACCACTAGCCCGGTCACCACCTCACGCCACTATCTCTCACCTCCCACCTCAACCCATCTCACCCTCATGACATCCCACCCCAAACCCTCGAGTCCTGACTCGCTTCTTCCTCCGGTTATGTTTTACCATCAGCTACAACTTGAGATATGATGCCTAATATAAGCTAAAACTTTGCTCGGCTCAAACTGATCTTTTTAGCAAAAAAATATTACGCATCTTTGATCTTTTTAGCAAAAAAATATTACGCATCTTTTTATCTTCTTTTTCTTTCGTTACTTGTTAAATATTTATTATTTTAATAGAATTATTTTATTATTTATATTTTATTAAAAATATAGTTAAAATAGGCAAACAGTGCTCAAAAGCTAACACACTATTCACACCCTTCTTGAAAACCTGGACATATTTTCTTCATAGGTTAATGGTAGTAATGGATGAAGAGCTGCTGAGACTATGAACGCACCTATTCAACCAGTAACCATTTTGCAATATGTTTTTATTAACATAGGAGGCTATGGCAACAACAGATTTGTGAATTGCTAATATAACAATGATGGTTGTTGGTCGTGGTTGCAGGAGCATTAATTGGGCTGGTGATTAGAGTAGCAACCTGTTCCCCTTCTTTGGGTCCAAATAGCCAGGAGTAGCCCCCAAAATAGCTAGATCAAAGAAGAGTCGAAGCGGATGCAACCAAACTAAAGTAATTACTACCATGGTTCACGAGCCCTTGGGTGGCTACGGCTATGGCTAGGTTACCATACTAAAAGTCTAAAACACAATGATGAACACCACCTAAACTAACAAAACTAAACCACTCACCATTAGATAAACAGAAACAAAACTAACAACAGTGCAAGCATCTCACAACAAGACAGGTAGGTATCGAAACGCTGACACAAATTTAACCTTAACTTTGTTGATTGCCTCTGGTCTATTCTCCGGGTACTGCAACACCTTGCTTCAGTTTCTCCCTCTTCAACTTCTTCTTAGAAACTGGCTTCTTTTTCTTGGTGGTAGGGTCTTTTGGGCATACATATACAATGCATAGTTGCCAACAAGGAATGTTATCAGCAGCCCGCCCACAACCAGCAAAACAATCAATCCTGGGTTGAGTCCCGTGGCTTCAACATTCTTGTTCACAAATTGCTGCTCATATTGCATCAGTTTTAAAATGTTTTACAAAATGAATTAGTGCTCCAATAAAATAATTAGCACACAAGAACATGGTTTTAAAAAAGCGTGACTGAGGTGCAAGGCGACCGTATAAAAGCCTCAGAGCCCTGAGGCGGCACTTAAGTACATGCGGGTCAAAGTGATCAAAATAGGGCCTGGAGGAGGCTAATAAGTAAAAGATGAAGAGATTATGAACAATTTACATGATTGATAGGCTGATATGTAAAACGAATGACGACATTATGAACGGGTTTACTAGATTTAAAGTAGGACATGTAAAAGAAATAAGAGAATGATTGCACATAAAACTTATTTGGTTGTACATAAAACTTATTTGATTGCACATAAAACAACGCTTGGTGTACATGAAGCTCTCACATCACGCCTCGTCTATCGAGCCCTAAGCGCCTCAGGCTTTTTAAAAACCAAGCACATCACACGATGTATATTTTAGATATTTGATCACTAGTGAACAGATTTTACAACATGATGCGTCAAACCATACATTAAATATAAAGAAACAAGAACAGGCTGCACAAATAGGATACAAACAGCAACTAGATACCTATAATATAACTCTAAGCACCACAAAGATTCAAGAGAAACTCATTGTTTAAGCATTTTAACTATATTTCTATGTTCAATAGCTACATGATTAGGTAGATATTTGGCATTAATACAAATTTCAGTTTAAACTGGATACATATCTACCATATGAGAGCTCAATGGAACATGAACAGCTTAAGGAAGCAGAATAACATGAAATACTGTGATTGAAAGTCAAGAACTGATATATTTTGTATTATATAAACATGAACAAACAACTATTAGCTTCCAGGTACAATGTGGATCAGTATGTTGACACACTTCAATTGCTCGCAGAGTTGCAGTCACATATAGCAAAATCAACTTCTATTTGCAGCATAAAGATCTCAAATTTGTTTCATTAAAAACAAATTAGCTAAAATCGCAGACGATTGCACAACACAGAAAATGGAAATAACATAAGAACACAAAACCAATTGAATTTAGACAAAAGTAAAGAATAATCTGCTTGAATGCAATCATCGACTGAAACAGGCTAAGAACCCTAGATTTAAGCACGAGAAACCTAATTGAAACATACACAGATCTTAGAGCATTTTCTGATTGTTGAAACACATAGGAAAACAACGAGATCTGAAAGAGAAACTAACCGATTGATCAAAGGATGCATCGGATTCGTGATCCATGAAACGTATTTGATGATGGAGCGAGGGAAAGTGCGATATGGTAGAGTTGGGTCTATGAAAGTGAGTAACCTAGGGGAGCTATGTGGTTTTTGTGGGTTGAGACCCAAATCTTTGTGACCATTTACGCAAAACTTCATTTATCCTTATAGATGGTCTAATGTTTTAAATTAACGAGGTTAATTTTTAATGGATGAAAATGATAATTTTTTAAAACCTTGAAGAGCCATTGTAAAAAAAATCTATTTTGAATGAAAATGACAAATATAACTAAACCATAGGAAGCAAAATAACAATCCAGTCTAAATTTAAAGAACAATAACTTGTAGTTATATCATAAAAATAAAGATAGAAAAACATATAGTAAATACTCTTAAGTTATCTTTAATGGGGCAAGAAAAACTGATGCGGTAACCTTATCACGTCTTAACAAGTTAACATCATGTCACTGGGCGTGATAGAGGTAACCGTGAATGCTACAATGGGCGGGACATAGTCGTGAACATACTCCCCAACAACCCATTCCACCGAAATTGTTCATTCAACCAAAGTCATGTTTAACCAAAACAACCTCTTATTTAACATTTTGACCCGAACTTGTGTTAACAACCTCAAATGGAACCAACACAAACACAACCTATGCTAACCTTTCCCGGTTGGAACCAATCCTGAACAATCTACAACTGATTTTCACCGGCACTAAAATCAAAGTTTTCTTAAAACACAACCCATCCCACTAAAATGAAGACACAAAAAGCAAAACACAACAAATCCTGAGCCAAAGCTTTCATAAAATCAAGGGTGCAGTAGCCTCCCAAAGAAGAAATTACAATTGCTCAGGGTTGGACCGACGTTTTCCAAACCCAAAAGCTAGTAAAAAAATGTTTACTACCGCTGCTAGGGTTTCCTTGAGAAGATGAAAGGTCAAAGAAAAAAATATAATATGATCAACGCGTAAATTGTTTTGATAAGATGGGTCCAGTGGTAAAAAAATAATTATTTTATTATATCTTTTTTTTAACTTTTATGTGAATTCAGTGGCGGAGCTTGAACATTCCCGTATGGAGGGCGGGGGTGAATTATTTTTTTTAGGGGAGGTCGAACTTGATTTTTATATAAAAATTTATATTACCGGCCCAAAAATTTACACTACCGGACCAAAATTTAAAACTACTGACGAAAAAAAAAGACCACCTATGTGTGAAGTGATCTGTTTCCTTTTAATATTTCTTTCTAAGTTTACTCAATGCATAACTTTAGTGATAGGATCAAACAATGTATAATAGATGGGTAAATTTATTTTTTTATCTACTTCTTTTTTAGTTTATTTTACTTGTAAAAGGACTACGTTTTTTATTTGGTTATATTAATTTATTGTTCTTTGTTTATAGTTTATTTGGGGATATATTTTTACATAATAACTTCATTACACTTTAGTTAATTTAAGCATATTATTTTATTTAATTAAACGTTTATTATTTAATTTAACTTTTTGTGACAAGTTTATGGGTCCATACAAGTTCGTAAAGGAACTCAAAGCATGCATTTAGCCTACATCTTTTGAATAATAATTTAACTAATAATAAATTTGGTGGTTAACATCAATTTGGCGACAGGAGGTTTACACTAACAGTCATTTTATGCTTATGATGTATCGATTGGAAAAAAAAATAATCGTCATACATTACTTAGGTAATTCTATTACGGACCCTCATTCAAAATTTCAATTTCCGCTGCTGATTTAACCCAAACCGGATCAAATCAATGTACTTGTTTGACACATTCAGATTAGGGATATAGTATTAGTCAAGACTCAGAGAGGCATCGGATTGGTCAACCAAAGGAAAAAATGATGCTACTACCGACATGTCACCTTTGAAGGGGGACCACAAATTAAATAACTAATGTAACAAGCTTTGTTTATCATTAACACCACTGTAATGACCACAATGACAAGTGATGTAATGATATTATTTTTCAAAGGGTATAAATAGTAAGGGGAAATTTCATTTCAGGTAATGTTCAATGATCTTGCTGCTTATTCGCTCTTAAATTATTGCTTCTCATGCCGGAATCAGGTCACAAAGATAACCTTTGGAGATCAATCCAGTAACCATGGTTTGCTGATCTCCTTGTGAGTCCCTTCAATATTAATAAAGTGATTCGTCAATGTTGAATATTTTAAGTCATTACTTCATGTGTTCAAATTTACATTGGTATTTTTTTCTAACTGCTAATTATTACAAGAATAACAATGTAACTGCTCGTTTGAGGTTTGATTCTCTATTCGCACAAAAAGCATCCTTTGCTCTGAACTTATAAAATTGCTGAAGATTTGTAATGTATTAAGTGTTATAAGGATGAATAAAATATACTTTGTAACCATTTTAAATGTATGCAGTTTCATACATTTCAATTTCTTTTAGTCTTTTTTCATCTACTCTTGTCATTCAAACCTAAAGAATTAAATAAACATTAACTTTATAGATATTCTTTACTTTACCGTCTACCTCATGCACCCTCGAGATTTACTTCTAAAACTGAAGTTTCGTAAACTTTGTCCACTATAAAACTTTAACCTCAATTATAAGGGAAGAGACACGTTTTATGTACATCTTAATACCACTAGATACAATTTACACTTGTATTATTTATTTTCTTTGAAAAAAAGTTACAAGACTAATGTTAGATCAAAGAGTATAACAATTAGATTTAATTAACTTGAAATAAGATATAGTTTAAATTAGAAAAACTCTAATAATCACCTTTATGTATGAGATGACGACAAGGTGTCCTTTTCATAAGTAAATATAAAAGGTAGTTTTAGTTTAAAAAATATGTTTTATAATTACACTCTATCTTAAAGAGAAATATCGATGGTGGGCTTAGCTACGGCCTATAGTGCTCTCGTGACCCACTAAAGCATAGTTTTGATTTTTTTTTAATTTTATCCACTTTAATTTTAGAGATATATAATTATTTTAAAGATTTAAAGATTTAAAGATGTTTAACAACAAAGGCTACCCAGGTGCGATTACTGGCCCGGCCCTTCGGTGGGTGTTTTTTTTGACACTCTTCTCTTTTTGTTTTTTATATTTTTTTCTGTTAATCTTTATTATGTTACGTGTTTTTTTTTTTAAATTTTAATCACCTTGTGTTTGTGTCAACTAATTTCCTTTAACATTTTAAAAGGTTTTTTTTTTTTTTTTTTTTTTATGGTTTTATTAAATGAGGAATTTCGTTTTAATTTTATTATCCTATCAATGTCTACTACAAACTTATTTACATCTTTATAACTTTCTTAAGTTCAATAAAATTTTATAAGATTCACACACTAAAAACACAGACAACTTTCACCAATAGACTGAACATCGTGGAAAGAGGCCTCGTCAACAAGCCATTGATCAGTTGAAAAACAAGGCGTTGGTAAATCATTTACTATCAGATCATGGATGAAATTTACTGACGGATTTCAACGAGCTGTATTTGTGATCGATTACCGACAACTATGTTGGCGTCACAATTGAGCTGTTGCTGTTGGCATATTACCAAGGGTTTCTTTACAAATGAATACCATTTGTATGTAATTACCAACAACCATGTTGGTGGCATATCCTTCTCTCTTTTTTTATGAACAGCGTGTGATAATTTTTCTAGCAGTGATATTAAGATGTACTTTTAATTAACTTAATATATATTAAAATGTGAATTAGTCTCAATAACTTTTTTAAGGATAAAACTAAAACGATAATTTAAACTAATTAAAAAATAGTATTAAAATCAAACTCTACCTAAACAATAATTTAATCCGGATACCAATCACAACTAGATTTAGTTCAAATTTTATATGAGAGAAGTGAATATTATTAGAAATAGAATGTCGCGGTTTATTTGTTTGTTTGGTTTTAAATATTTCTTTTTGTCTTTTTAGGAGTCGGGGACAAAAGGAATATATATTCGTGGGACTTGTGCAAGTATTTGTGTCATCCTTCTTACCAACTCTATTAGTTTCCTTAAATAATTATAAACAATTTCGAGTAATATTATGTGGTACATATTTTATTCTTAAATTACTTTTGTATCTATTAAGAAGTGTGAAAAGTATTGGTCACATAAAAACAATTTGCTACAAAGACATTTCACCGACACCGCAATTGTTGGTTAACATGACGTGACAGTATAATATTGTGAAAAAGTTTACATTTATATAAAACTTAAATAATTTTATAAAGTATATCTTATAACTTTTCTATACTGGTTAATTTCCATCTCTTGAAAACTACTTATTGTGTTAAGGTTGAAGAATATTATTTTTATAAGCCATCCATTGTTAATAAAACTATCAACACCGGATTACGACAATCATTTCATAACCTTAATCAAAGAAAAACTTCTATAAAAGTTGGTGGTATAACACTAATGGTATATTTACTAATTTATAGAACATACGAAAATTGTTTCTTTATTTCCATTAAAGTCTCCTAACTTTTTTTTCGGCAAATGTGCGACACTGCTTCGAAAAATAGGTGTTATCTTAATCGAGCAAACTATTCGATTCCCAACCAAGACCGCACCCCCAACCCCCTCAGGAGGAACCCATTTTTGAGAAAACCTCCTGGTTCAACCCTTAGTATTTTTGTTCAGAGTGAGACTTGAACCTAACCTCCTAATATTTACATATCATGAGTACCTCACCTTAACCAGTTGAACTAAGAATCATTGCTATAAGTCTCCTAACTATACCAGTCAAGTTTGTCAAATCTTTATTTTCTATTGTAGCGATTGTTATAGTATTAGTGTCATAATATGAAAATAAATATGTTACTAATCGAACATCAAATACATAACAATGAAAAAATTATCGGTGTCTCGTGACTCGATCGTCAACTAGTGGAATCTTTGCTAACAAACGTCATATTTAAATAGTAGTTTTAGGAAGCCAGTGTATTACATGGGTTGAATAAATAAAATAATAAAAATTTATTAATTATAAAACGATATCTAAAATAAGATATGATTAAATTACGTACGAGTAAGGACCATAAATAATAAAACAATTATATCAACTTTTTAAACTTTTTAAACTTTTTCTTCAAAAAATATATTAAAAACTTTTTTTCAAAACAATCGTTTTTTAAAATATCATATTTTAAAAAAATTTCTTACTATAAGTCTCAGTTTTAATTATTTTTGACTTATATAAACTTTTAGAAAAAAAATAATTTTAAAATATTTCGTATTTTTATAAAAAGTTTGATGTTTTAGAAAAAATTGTTTCTTTAGAAATAATATTAATAAAAAATTATCTTTCTTAATTATTTAGAAAAACTATTTTAATTTAAAAAGAATTAAATAATATTATTAGTAGTTAATGTAGTTATTTAATAAAAAAAGAAATGAGAAAATTTTAACGAGAATAAAATGATAATGTTACTTGTAATCTCATAGTTATCTTTTTATTAAAATAAAAAGATACGGTTAGAAACCCACTGGATATTTCAAACGTTATAGTTGTGTAAGGGCCATTCAAGCGTACTCATGAATTATAATTTAGAGGAAGTGCGTGGAATGTGGATGAGGGTTTGTAATTTCTTTTACTAAGATGGATTAAAGATAAAAGCCATTTCCCATTAAATAATTTATTAATTTAATAATAAGTAATACTCTGTCCGATTATCAAACTCATGGTTTTTGACTCTAAGATCCATAGGGTCGGTTGATCATGTGCCATGAGGGTTGAATTGTCTTTAACGAAGTCACCCATAAGACATGATTAGTTGAAATTATGTATAATAAGAAATATAAATAATAATAGTGATAGCTTTTAAATTACAAAAATTCATAGACATGCTTAAGTGAATAAATGTTAATTTACTTATACTCAATTTTCATTTTTCATTTTTAAGGTTATTAAAATTTCATAAATTTGGGATATATAGGTTAATTCAGTGGAGAAGAATATGATCAATAGTTATATAATTTTAATTATAATACGCAATATCTTCCCTCTTCCTCTCTAACGAATAACGATTGCAACATTAAAAATATCTCATCAATGCATACAAAATGGGTAAGATTGAACTATTTTCTATTTCTAGTGATGTTTTCCATTTAGAATTATTATAAACAAATAAATTGAAGTTTTTATAATACACTTTCACTCAAAATACGAAAAAAGAAACTCTTTTACAACTATATCTCTACTATAATAAAATGGTAAATGAGAGGGACACATGTAAACACCACAATACTTCTAATTAATTTTTTTCAGCTTCTCTCTCCTATTTAATTATTACTATAGTTACTAATTATATTACATTATTTCTTAACACACTAAAATATTTTTAATAAATTAATTTTTTTTATTAGTTACTTATAAAGAAATAATATTTTATAAATAAAAAGTTCTTTAAAGCAACAGAGTTTCTTAAAATATAAAATATTTTAAAATTATTATTTTTAAAAAGTAAAATATTTATAAATAGAAAATAATTAAAATTGAAGTTATAATAATAAAATTTAAAACGATTTGATATGAAATAAAATGTTTAGTTTTTTTAAATATTTCAAGGAAATAAAGTGTTTAGTTTTTTTAAATATTTCAAGGGACACCGCTCTTTAGAGTACCAATTTGCAAGATTATTCAATCCCATTATCCTCCTCGTTTTAATTGAGAGGCTATGTTCTTGTTGGCAAGAAATAATAATTTTACTTTAGTAACAAGTCACATATCTCAAAAAGAAACTTTATACTTTTAGTTAGTGCTAAAGGTAGACTTGTATTGCAATCAATCAACTTAGCTCCTTCATAATATTTTTTCTTCATATCTTTTCCCTCGCATTCAAGCTAACTTTCGATTGTTGCTACCTAAACAAAAGCTAATCGTCGATTGTTGACACCAAAACCGGCATCTACAATCATCATACGCAAGTTTGTCTTAGTTGATTGCTGACTCGTTGTTTGTGACGACACTAGAAATGATAATGATTCGAGGTGTACCCATAGACATGACCGCACGACTAAACCAAGCGTGTTGGGGTTGGTATGAAACTACATAAAGAAAGATTTACATCAAAAAGGACAAACATAAAGGGCTAATCATGGATATAAATCATGTATACTTTACCAAAAATCTACTCAAACTCCCATGTTGTTATTACTTTTTTGACCTTTTTGGGATCCTTCACAAACATCTACCTACAAATTCTCAAGGAATTGACAGCCACTATTTGTCTTGAGTTGAAAATATATAGTGAAAGAAGTTATGATAAGACCCTACACTTTCCACAAATGACCCACATGCCCCTATACTTCTGTCAATTGCATCATTATTGGTGTGCTACACCACATCATAAATCAACAAATCATGTAAATACGCCCTGTGGTGTTATAGAATAATAAAGAATTAAATACAAACTTGTTAAACCCGGATCTCATCCGGTCTGTTCCGGTCGGGCCGGGTCGAACCAGGGTAACCCATCACCACTGAAGCTGAGTTCTGATGATGAAATTGAGAGTGTGATCATTTCATTCAAATCAGACACTATCTTGCAAATTCAATAGCAAATCTGAAGTGCTAAAGCTCAATGAAGGCTTAGCCGTTGGAACCACAGGCGGCTCAGCCTCGCCTGCAAGCATTTGAACCACATTGCGCATTGTGGTCTAACCATTGGGTCCGGGTGGGAGCATATCAACCCAACCAACAACACTTTCATCATATCAGCCTCCTCAAACTCGCCACACAACCGCCCATCCGCAGCGGCTAATAACCGCCCTTCGCGGTGCAAGCCCCAAGCCCAATCTACCAAGCTAATCCTCTGCCCATTGACCCCAACTCCAATGGCTTCCCTCTCAATGGGTCTCCGGCCACTACACACCTCTAGCACGACTGCACCGAAGCTGTAAACATCTGTTTTCTCACTGGCCCGACCCGTTAACAAATACTCGGGCGCCAGGTACCCCATGGTCCCGGCCGCCACAGTGGGGTCAGGCGATCGGTTTGCTCGATCTCACGAGCTAAACCGAAATCACCCAACTTGGCATTAAACCTTCATCCACATAATGTTACTAGCCTTAACATCCTATGAATCACTTGATTCTCGCATTCGTGATGCAAATACGCTAAAGCCGATGCGACACCCATCAAATGTTCTTCCTATGACCCCATTGCAATGTGATTCTTGACTCAAAAGTGCTTTATCAAGTGACCCATTTGGCATCAACTCATACACAAGCATAATTTCACCTTTCTCATGACACCACCCTGTAATCGCAACAGATTCCGATGCCGAAGCGTACCGATGATCGATAGCTCCGATAAAAACTCTGCTTTCCCTTGATCACCACTTTGGCTGCACCTCTTTACAGCCACAACATCCCCTGTATCCAACAATATCCCTTTGTAAACGGTCCCAAATGCTCCATGCCCGATTACACGGGTCGGGTCGAAGCAATTGGTGGCTAATTTGATCTCTTTGTACGAGAATTCTTTAGGGTTTTTAAGATTTCACCAACAAAAAGCTCAGGTTTTTTTGACTGTTTGAATCTTTTGGTGTAAACCCATATGAGCAAGATCGTGCATAATGCTAAAAAGAAAGCTCCGGCGGTCACAACTCCGGCCACCGCACCGGCACCTTGCTTACATAACTCGTTATGGCATTTGCTCTGTTTTTGTGTCGTATGGTGGTTTGTGGGGTTGATGTCGCCGGAGCCATCGACGGCGGCGGTGGGTTGACGACGGTGGTGGCTGACGACGGTGACGGTGCGGTGGTGAGTTGGGACCGAGTTTTTGCATCCGAGTCATCGAAAGATGAACTGAAACTCCACCACTCGACCGAGTGAACCTCAGTGCTCCCCTGAGTTGACCCGGCGAACCAACGAACATAAACTCGTTCAAGTATTGATTGAGATCTGTTGTTGATGATATAACGGGTGATTTGGGTTTTGTGTTGGAGTACGAGATCGAAACGTTGAGTTGCTGAGTTGACCCAGAGTAGTCCACCCACGAGTTAACCGGTTACCACTTCGTAAATCAACGTTGACTAGGTCCAAATCGGCAACTTGAGTCGACACCATTGAGTCAAGATCCAAACCCACATGATTCCCATTTACATCTTTAAACTCAAAGTCCATCAACGTATCGAATTCAACGGCAACCGCGCCGGAGGG